>MU764859.1:5468-48609 GCA_026770625.1 Nicotiana glauca
TATGCATACGTATTGAAATATCAAGAAAAACAAAAGTTATATGAAAACTAATACTAAAAAGTTGGAATAGAAGAACCTGATTCATTAACTTGACGTGAAAATAAATATTTGTTGTTTTCACAATATACTTCTCGTAGGCATTTGATAGACAAAAAATACAGAACAATAGGGCCCTTGGAGGCACAAATGAAAAATATAATAGTTGTAACATTTGATTGAGAACTGGAAAACATAAAAAAAAAAAAATATTATGGAAACCAAGAATGAAAATGTAAAAAAATTTGAATAATATTTAACGAAAAAAAGATATAATCATTTGATTTATTTTATAAGTTTTGCATTTACATGTTAGGGGCCTAATTTTAAAGAATATAAATATTTTCCTTTACAGTTTTTACCAAGATATATAATAAGAGTAACACTTAATTTTTTTTAAAAATTATAGTATAAAAATTGAGGCCCCCTAAACTTGGGGGCCTAAATCTTGGACTTCATTGGCTTTACCCAAAAGCCGGCACTGTTGGTAGGTAATGTTCGGACAAGATGTGGAAAGCAGAAAAGGAGAAAAGAAAGAGTGAAAAAAATAGGAAAGTGGAACAAGAAAATTAACAGGAATTGAGGAAAACGAAGTTAATGAATTTCATGACTTTTACATGTCCCTTGTGATAAACTCAAAGCCACTTTTCTAGCTCAAAAAGAAAAAAAGAAAAAAAAAAGTAAATCGAAACTACTGTATACATGGAGTAATGTATTGAGAATCATAATTTTGCAGATATGTCATTAGCTTTTAGTATAAAGTTAGTAGTAAGGGGACCATAAAGGTAGATATAATAGCAGGTCTAGTAAAAGGTGCATGAATCTTGATTCTGTACATAATTATACTATGCATTACTGTGACGGACTAAATCAGTTCTTTTGTTAGTAAGTCATAAGGAGCTTTCCATTAGGCAAGTAGAGCAATCGCTTTAGGCCACTTATTTTTTGGATTTCATTTTTTGTTACATCTAATAAATTATGTATAATTTTTAAAAGAAATTTTGTAAAGTGAAAAAGTTTGATTTCCTTCTTTAAGAAATATAAATAAGAAAGATTTGCAACTGCTATGATTTCTACCAAGGAAATTGCACTTGAAATGAATATTGAGTCCGACTTTCGTAGAAACGAGTGATATATAGGAAGTAAAAATCTGATGCGAGTATTGATAATGAAATCTCAAAATCTTTCGAAGAGTAATTTAGAGTTGATTACTTTTATAGTACACAATAGACAATGCTATTTTTTCTTTTCAAAATAGATCTGAACAATTCACAGCATATGAAAATATTTTTGGTTTTCTATTTGGCGGTAAAAAATAAGATCACTAGATGTTGGAAATTTAAAAAAATATTACCTTAATCTTGAATGTTCCTTAAAGCATAATAATCAATTAGATATTGATAGTTTAGATTTATTTTCTGAATTAAAAGTATTAAGCAAAATAAAATAATTAGAACATAACAGTTTAATTGATACACTTAATGAAATAACAAAACTTAATTCTTTTCCAAATGCCTAAATTGCTTATGGAATAATATTCAGAACTCATGTTACCGTTGCTTCAACGGAAAGAAGTTTTTAAAATTAAAATTGATAAAATCTTACCTAAGAACAATAATGTCACAAGAAAGGTTAAATGAGTTAGCTATATTATCAATTGAGAAATATTATTGGGAGTTATTGATTATAAAAGAACTATTATTTATTAATAACTTTGTATCTAAAAAATAGACTTCAAATAAATAAGAAAAAATAATAAAAGTTAAGGCCCCTCATAAAGTATGACTTTAGATCACAAAATTCATCGGACCGCCTCTGATAACAACTTATTACGCTTCAAGTATAGTCCTTTTTGGTGTTTAATATTTTGTTTTCTAATAGCGTCTGTGGCGGAGCCAGAATTTTTATTAAGGGGAGCCAAAAAAAAAAAAAACTCACCAAGAAGTCAAGGAGTGTCATTATATAGTATATATATATAGATATTTTTAAAAAAATTACCGAATTAAACAATGTAATTTCCTGACGAAAGGGTGTCGGTGACACCCCTTGGGTGCATGTGGCTCCGCCACTTAATAGCGTCTGTAAACAGTGGAATAAATACCAAGAAATAAACTTGCTGAAAAAAGAGAAAGAAAAGAAAGATACCCATATTTTAAACTTGGATTTAAAAGTATATACTAATAACGTATCAATTTTTTGCATTAGTAATGTTGATTTCAGGATAGTTATTATGTGTATCAGATTATCAATTACAATGTTTATACAAAATATTAGTATTTATTTTATAAATGATATAATTTACCATTATAAAATTTAAATTCGACAACTCACTTTGCCAGCCTCGAGGAAATATCCCCAACGAGAAAACAAATAACGCTATTATTTTACAACATTTATGTTCTGGGCGTCTGGCATATACTCCGGCGGTGACACAATCTTAGGAAAATGACATGCTAATTGATTTCGTTGGTTGTTCCGTCAGGAATCTAGAAGATGTCAAACTGTACTCATTTGCTCTACCCCAGGAGAGAATAAATTGTCTTTTAATTCTGAATGTGAAAGATTCAACGGGGAGAAATTAAAAAATAGTCAAATTTACAAGTAAGTTATTCAAAAATAGTCATAATTTTAAAAGTAATCGAAATTAGTCACTTTTTATGTAAAGATAAATCTGAACGAAAATACTGTTCAAAATTCGAAAAAAGTTTCAGTATATTATACTGGAACTTTTAGTATAATATACTGGAGTTCCAGTATATTATACCGGTCCAACATAATATACTATCTGAATGAAAATATTGTTCAAAATCCAAAAAAAAATCCAGTATATTATACTGGAACTTCTAGTATAATATACTGGAGTTCCAGTATCTTATACCGGTCCAGCATAATATACTTGAGATTGGAGCACTAGTTCTCCAATCTCCAATATATTATACTGGAACTTTCCACGTGTTGGAGTTTCAGCATAATATGCTAGAAGTTCATACACAGGTATACCAATATTAAATATATTATGCTGGAAATTTTTATACTGCAACAAAATAATGACTTATTTTCAATAACTTTATAAATACTAGCTATTTTTTAATGATCAATTCAAAAATAGACTAGCCCATGCTATTTGTAGATTCAATCTCTATTTGGCCAATTTTCCCATTTCCCAATAAGCAGGGCACTACAAAATCGTCGTACCATCAAAATATTAAAAAAAGTATTTATATTATAAAGAACGTTGAGTTACTCTGTGATTTGCCAACAAGGATAGAGTTGCTTTTGTTATTTCCCAAAATATTAGAAAGCTTATATAGTTTGGTTTATTGATAGTTCTGATTCACAAATTTTAAATAATAGTCTTTACGCATGTTACGCGTGTTATCATCTCAATAAGTAATTTTTATAAGAAAATTACATATTATTGTATTTTTTTTAATTATATTTGAGTTATAAAAAGCTTCTAAAATGATGAATATTAATCCTATATGTCTAACATAACAACAAGAAAAAAATTTGCTTGAAGACGTCCGCAATCATTATTCAATATATTCATCTTAGGTTATGTTTCAATTTTATAATTTTATCAGTTAAATTGATAAGTTATCGTGCTTTCCTTTTTGGCTTATGTAAAAACACATAACCCTTGAAGATTCAAGATTTAAAATTTTTTTTCTGAAATACATATGGTTTTATTCAGATTCTTAAAGATTTTTCAAATAACATAAATTTAAAAAAAATGAATTAAATGTCTTCTCGGTTTATCTCCCGTACCCAAGTAGTGAGGTTTTAGTTGTTAGAAATTATGATTTACATAACTTTATCGAAATGTGCATCAGCAAAGGAAAAATTACTAAAACGTGAAAATTTAATAGCGGCGAACAGATTATTATAAAAATTATTTAATTCACTAAGTATGTGTATATTAATTTAGATATTTTTATATATGATTCATTTTAAAAGTCCTAAATACTTGGACTTCCTATATAGTTCATATAAGAAAAGATTAATCGATTTTAAAATCTTAAATATTAATAACATATTTACGCTACATTTTGTTCAACACAAAAAAATTATTCTTAAAGGATAAAAAGTCGATTAACATTTTATTCAGGTTTCGACTTTTATATAAATTTAGGCTTGTAGTTTTTTATAATTAAATATGGTATCAAATAATTATTTTGGGTGTTTAATTGAACATGAATTAATTATTTTATATGATTAAATTAAAAATTGTTAAAATTCATATTAATTCTTCTGCGTTGAAATTGTTTTAATTAGACGTTATTGTATCAAATAATTTTAATTTAATATGTAATTTTATGTCTCCATATTTTAATTTTTAATTAGAAATTAATGGAAGTCGACATTTTCTCATCTTGATTTTATAAATATTGCACAAAGCATGCATTGTCAATTAGTACAGTTTATATAAGGTAAAATTATTTATTGATTTTAAATTTCTAAATATTAGGACTAACTGAAGTTACAAATTTGTCCATTGTAAAAGCTATCTTTTAAGGGCAAAAAGGTGAAAGAGTATCAGTGCTTTTAATATAGTATACAGAATAGATATAGATAAAGGAGGAAATAAATAACTTTTACTATTTTCTAACCGTGTAATATAATAGAAATAAATTATGCATATTTTTACCTAAGAGAAATAATTTGGTATATGTTTTTTTTTCTTTTAGCCAAACATATATATTAACAAAATTCCTAAATATAAAAGTATTGAAAGTCATAGATTATAACCTAAAACATTATGAGTACTTAACGAAATTTTTCCTAAAATAGAAATATAATTGGTTACTGTTTTTCAAAAAAATAAAAAGGGACTCCTATAGCTAAAAGGATTCCGAAGTGTTCATACGTTTCCAAATATGACTCTAGGAATTGAAAGTGCTCCATCCAAAGATTTTTATATGTTAATGATGCGTAAAAAATAATGTGTATTTCTGATGTTTTTTTTTTTTTTTTACATGTATGTTATATTACATAGCTCGAATAAGGAAGGATTTGATACATAAATTTAAGTGATTTGGAAGTCCTAAATATTAGAAAGTTAATTAAATAACTATTTTTAAATATTAGAAAAATAATTAAATTACGATTTTATTTAATGTAAAATTAATTTTTTAAGGGTAAAAAAAGCGAATGATATTTTGCTAAAGGTATTCGTACTTTTAATATAGTATAGATATAGATTATTGTCGGATATATGAAATTTTGACTGTAAGAGCAATTTGTGAATTTCTTCGGGATGAGAACCACAAAGTAAAAGAAATATATAGTCAAAATCTAAGTAGGTTATATATTACAGATTTAAAGTTAGATAAGTATTAAATGTAAATATAAATGTATTCATTATTGCTCATACTTCGCACATCGATCACCAATGCTAACATGGTCATAAAAGTTTGTGATGACAACTGCCATTTTATTATAAAATAGTAAAAGAAAGAAGAATATTGCTGAGAAAAGTAATAAAGAGAATTTTAATTGATTTGGAATGAATTACAATAAAATAAAATAATGTACCTCGTTAAAACCTTAACTAAAATAAAACTCAGTAGAAAAAAAATTCTAGTGAAGAAAAAAGAGTACACATGCTTAAAAATACGCTTTTTGGTTGCCTCGTTAAAAACTCTGCAAGAAAAATCTAGTGGGACAAAACCTTGTAAGAGAAAAAGAGTACGACGCGTATTAACTCCCCCTAATGAGACATTTAATCCACATATTTGAGCCTTCGTATTCCATTCTTGTGCACCATCTTCAAAAGATTGTTGGTAGAGATTTGATAAACATCAGACATATTAACTTGAATGAATATGTTGTACGTTGAAATCATCATTCCTGATAGAGATGTATTGTCTTCATATGATCTTGTTGGAATCGTCATTTCAATATCATTATATAGGGGCAAAAACTCTTACTATCATATTATCATGTGTATAGTTACAGCAAGATATATATGTGCACAAATTACACTTAGGATGTGGTAATTCGGGAGCAAGAAATTCTCCAAGAATTGTATATGCTATAAGCATTTTAAATTATTCATGGATTGTCATATTAGTTAAGTCAAATAAGCCATATAAATAGACTTTAGATGCATATCAAGTTTTCATGTCATCCCAGATGTCACACCTCCTTTTGGCGCTATCGCATCCCACGAAGGGATATTGTAAAGGGAGTTTTTCTAAAGGACAATCGAAACAGGATCTATTATTAAGAGATTCAGCATCGCCACTTGGGAGATTTATGGTGTCCCAAGTCACCGGTTGAATCCCGAATCGAGGAAAGGTTTGACTCTATTTAACAGTCTACGAACCAGAAATTCGAATAAGGAATTCTGTTAACCCGGGAGAAGGTGTTAGGCATTCCGAGTTCCGTGGTTCTAGCACGGTCGCTCAACTGTCATATTTGGCTTATTCATCTGATTTATAACATGCTTTAACTTATGTGCAAATTTTAACCTTTAACCGCTTTTAATTATTTTTTAAGGAATTGAACGTCATTTAAAATATGTTTTTGGATCACGTCACATGAAATGCACCCGAATCTTCGACACATTTTATTCGACGTTTTGGGATTTGGATTTGGGTCGCATGAAATGCACACCCAAATTTAGGAAGGTAAAATTATTAAATACGCGCCTAAAGATACTAACGCGTTATTATTTTGGGAAGGGAGCGAAATTGGCTAAACGGCCTATCCCGAAATATAAGCATTTAAAATAACCATCTATTGAGGGCCCCGCAATTTGCGTTTTATTTGGCGAGGCTCATCTCATTTATTATTTTAAAAGAGAATTACAACGTCGTGAAAATGCATCTCGAACTGCGTCACATAAAGATATCCACAGTTTTTGACACGTTCCAACTTCGTTGAGATTTGGATTTGGGTCACATAAATGTGCACCCGAGTTTAGGGAGATAACATTATTAAGATACGCGCCTAAAGAGTCTAACACGTCATTATTTTGGGGAAGGCCGTGCAATTTGCTAAACGCCCCATCCCGAAGTCTAAGTATTTTTAATATATACATTTATGAGGGCCCCGCAGTTTGTACATTTTTTTTATTTGGCGAGGCTCATCTCATTTTTATTATTTAAAAGGCAAACCTAAGGCAGCTACGATTTTCTTCTTTGCGAGGGCCATGGAAAATTAACTAAATGGCGCGCCTCGATTTCTAAGGATTAAAAGTATTAATCAAGTGAGGGCCACGGATTATATTGAAAATTATATTCTATGTACTAAATAAATAAAAAAATCTATGACGGTAGTTTCTTAAACGTTCCATCCACAAGCAGTATACATTTTCCAAATTTTCTCATACATATTCTTTACAAGCTAATAATCATTAATGTTATTATTATCCAATCATCATTCAATGTTTATACTTTCATAAAGCAAAATCCAAAATCAGTAACGAAAATACTTTTGAGTGTTTGAATTGCATGTTCAAAACTACACGTCTTTCATATGAAACCAATTCTATTCAAATTGTGTCTCTTTCATTTAGCCGATATTTTTGTGTTTGATTCGACAAACTTAAGATCTCCATCTATATTTAGCGCTATCATAGATGTCGACGACGAACATTTTATATCGGTTCCAACATATTTTCTTAAATACATAACATAAAGATCTCTTCATTCATATTTTCAGGTACTTGAACCTATATTGAGATTTTATGAAGTATTATGTCATGAGAATTTATAGATCACTTGCCTCCTTATTATGATCATTTGCTCATCTTCTTTATCAAGAATTTTATTTAAAACTGATTTGTATATACGCTTTAAGCGTATAATAGATTTTGTCATTTTAGGACTTATGCTAATGTGACCATTTGCAGTGAGAATACAGTTAGTTTGTTTGGTTAGCGAATGCGTCTGGCTTGCTTTACAATATATTGTAGATGAATTATCTTTTTATGAACTTCAAGTTCATATTATTTTATTCGAAGATCTAGATGTACAAATGATAATTCATTCCATATAAATTTTTCTCAATTGTTTATCGTGTCTCCCCCTCATGTTAGAAAAAACTAAATTTCTTCATCAACTTTGAAAACTCACATTTATGCGTTATGGTGTTAATCAAAATATACAACGCACATTAACAATAATAAGATAGAATTATTTGGTTCCTGACCCTGAACCACTTGTGAGGGGAGAATGTAATATACTTTTGTATATAACCTATATCAAACTGATATCGATAACTTTATTCTCATAAGCAATAATTTAGCTATTAAGTGGATGCACTCAATAAATTATTTTGCTAAATCAACTGTGATGTAAACCAACTTATCAAGATGAGCTATCTTGAATAGAAAATCTAGAAATTATGCTCTAAATTAAATTATTGAGCAAGTTACCCCGGAAATACCAGGTTGTGGGTTAATAATAATCACACATGTAATTATCTTTCTCCTTTGATATTTCCAGCATTCATAGGATTCAATCTCAATTTAGTTGGTCTATTAATTAATAAGAACAAGCAATGTAAGAAAATTCGTAAAAAACTTTCTAGTTCTTTAATATTTAACCATGTGGATTCTCTTTTATTTTGCACATCATACTTAAATTAACATGGCTAAATCAATTATGTCAACTGGATAAATTATCAATATTGATAAACTTCAGATTTACACCATGACGTGTGCAATGAACAATAAACTCCAAGTTTATTATGATATGCTCTTTTCCGTATCAATAAACTTTTACTTTATTATGGCATTCTTTTATTTATGTAGTACAAATCGGTGATAAAGCGAATAGCTTTTCACATATATATTACCCCACTACAAATTGTAGTAATAGAAGATATTCAATATTTTCTTTATTTATAGTCTCAATATAATCAACTGCTTTAGCATATACTTTAGAAACTGAATAAGTTTCTTTGAGACTTACTACGAAACAATAAATTAACATGATAATCAATTGTATCTGATCACGCCGAACTCTAGTCCTAAAAAGGAAAAGTGGTCACTGCAAATATAATTTGGTCTAAGAGTTCGGAGTCAAATCCCACAAAGAACTAAGGTTTAACTACAACTGTTGACTATCACTAAGAAGACAAGCTCGAACAATTCCTAAGTTATAAATATAAAGATTCTTATGTTAAACTAATTAACTAACAAATTAAAGGAGTGAATTAACAACTAAAGATACTAAGGGGTGGAGACAAGATTAATAAGGTTTAGATTTATGATTTACCCAATTGTCGGAACCTTTCCCGCTACGTCTTGTATAATTTTGCCTAAGTATTCTCTACCGATCGTGAGTACTTTGGGTGTCGTAGCTCTCTCTCGAGCAACTACCACAATTTACTAGACGTATTCTCTCGAACTATGCTAGCTGAGTCTAATTCACCGGTCACTACGATCGCACCAATATTTTATTATTTCTAATCTCATCTTTAAACCCTCCGTATTGATCTCTCCACATACGGTAGAAGTGATTTTGTTCAAAAACTACCTAATTGCATACTCTCTATCGAGCATTATACACACTAAATAGGCACAGTGAATTTATAGCCATTCAATCAACAACAATAAATACGAAGTTGAACAAGTTGAGAAATTCATAGGCTCAATGACATAAAAACATAATAAGAATTTATCCTAAAAAAAGTTCCATCAAAACCCTAACGAATTAGTTATTCATAATAGGCAAGTGGATAATTCATGCGCAGACTTAACTGAAAAAGAAAGATTTCCTTTTGTTACCGAACTTCTTCCCTTGACTGATGTTTTAGGTCTTCTTATTCAAGAGAACACACCACCAAGGCATCTTGAAAGTGAATCGTATTCCATGAATATGATATCTATCTAGTGTGATGTATGGAATATATGACAAAGGTGGATCTATTGATCGGTCATGTCATATAGGCCCGGGTTGGACATCCAATGCTTATATTTGAATTATCCGGAGAATGCAATGCCTAGTCTTATCCCATTATTAGTAGACAAAGTGTGGGCCGGCTAATTAAGTAAAAAACTTTCACATGTGCATAGGAGGACTAAAACATGTTTAATCAGCCTTAGTCGACCTCCGGAGGATAACAATTTTCTTTTCCAATAAGAGATTCTTTTTTTTTATTTTCTCCAGTAAAGGAAGGTTCTCTCTTTATTCTATTATACAAAACTACAATTACTAGAATTCATAACCAATAATGAAAATAGGAAGAAGGAAGTGAAAAACTCGTAGAAGAATTCTCCGCCTGCTCCTAGTATATTCTTGCCTCTTTTGGTCGATAATTCTCTCTAAAAAGGTCCCCATTTTGTCTCCAAAAATGTCTCCCCCTCCGGTCCTTTCTCTCAAAAGTGAGTTTAAGGACTATTTATATGGGATAGGGTTAGCATGGGGCAAAAATAATACAAGCCCACTTTGAAACAGCCTTTTTAGGTTAGCTCATTCACTTTCTCGCGCACGCGAGAGTGAACGAGCAACGTTCTTCTTTTTTTCACTTCCTTCTAAGTCTCTCGTGCACTTCCATGCCTTTTTTCCATACTTTGCTGTTTTTTTCTCAAGATTTTCCTCAGCTAGCTCGTTCATTCTCTCATGCGCACACGAGAGTGAACGAGCGAAGTACTTCCCTTGCCTTTTGGTCCCAAAATAACTTCTTTTGCTCATATTTCATCCAACTTGCTCCTACACATAAAAATACACGTAATGAGCACAATTAAATACAAGAAATCATATAACCTCCTGTGACCACACACGTTATGAGATGAAAGTACACCGAAAAATATATATTTTTAGTCGTTTATCCATACCCCACACTTAAACTCTTGCTCATCCTCGTGCAACTTTCAAAATTAAGCGCAATGACAAGAAACACATTTTCAAAATATACTCAAGAATCATACCAATGACAATGGCTTATACCAATACTTAGAACTCAATATAAGAACTATTGACACCTTTCTTCAAAAGTAGATCCATGCCAAGACTATTTAAAATATTTGTGCGACTTCTTCTAAAAACCTAACCTCAAAAGATGACTCCAATACATTCCTTACTATAACTCACTTCTTGTGTCAACTAAAAATGCTTGGACTTTACCAATCCTTTGTAAATCATGTGCTCTCACCACAATTAAAGAGAGAAATTAGTCCAGACACTCAAATATGCATTCAAGTATAATTTAAAGACTTATACATCGAAAGAATTCACTCACTCTGATAAAGAAACTCATGTGCATCGCGAGGTCGTACCATAGGCTTGCCTATAGTGTATGTCTCTACTAATTTAAGCTTGCGAAGTCTAGAATCAATTAGGTCTTTTCAGGTTTTAATGTAGGCTAAATGATGGGTAGGATATATTTGGGTATATGACTAACCCTCCTAAGCACTTTAATACACTACACTTAACTTTCAAATACATAATCTTTATGACCAATTCAAGCAATGCCCCGAAATCTTCTTTAAGCACGACTATGCATTCACTTGCCCTATTTAAGAGGAAAAAGAGGTGTATTTTACTTTTCTTTTTTTGTATTTTATTTGATTTTTTTTTCTTTCTATATTTCCCCCAAAACACTCTCTATACTTGGGTTGCCTGGCTAATGACCTTTTAAAACATACGAGCACCTTTTGGCCTTTCTGTGGCTCCACTCAAAAGCTACTTCAACTCTCACTTTACTCTTCTAGCCACTTAAGTGCTTTCGGAGGTAAAGGTTCAAACGATCTAATTAAGAACAAAAAGGGAATCGACTTGTACTGTGGGTGCCAAAAAAAAGGTTTATAGGCTCAAATGGGCTATCTAAGAATCGATTTTATTTATGGTAGCATACTAGCTCAATGGACAATCAAAGAAAGCCTACATCATCTCCTAGACTCACAAAGCTTAATTATTTCGCTTCGACTAACACACTGGGCAAGTTCTAGACTAACACGGAACATCGCAAAATGTAATCAAGCCTCACATCACAGAATGCACATGATTCACTTTGGACGGTTTAGACCCGACACTAAAGCTAAACAACTAAGCATAGTCATCATATTAACTTAACATATGGAAAGTAACCACAGGAGTCAACAAATGAACTTAAGCGTCAAAGAAAAGACGCATATATTCTCAAGGCATGTGGGTACATATAACACGAAGAAGATAATCAGTTCAAATATTATAGCTCTAAGTCCCGGCATAAAACATGTCAGAAAATACAGATACTCAAGTTCTTCTCATTCCATTATCGGTTCTAAAAAGAAAAAGAAAAAGAAAAAGAAAAAGAAAAAGAAAAAGAAAAAGAAAAAGAAAATCTTTTTATATTTTTTTAGACTTTACTCCCTCAAGAAAACTGTCTAAGAAATCCATCGTCGGAAAAAGTCTAAAACTTTTAAGAAAATTCTTTCTTCAAAAATAAAAAAATAAAAAATACTATCTGGTTCAAGGAGTCACCCCTTGGAAAAGAATCGTGGCACTATTTTGGCTCCCGATTTAATATTTTGGCACTATTCAAATTAAAATTATATTTCCAAACACTTCAATTTCATATATCATTCCACTAACTATACTTTCTAACAAATTTAAATGAAGTTTTCCATTAGCTAAACTTTGATCTGATTTTTTTGGTCAAATAAAATTCTAATCATTAATTTAGTATCTTCACTTATAATTGTTTAACTGAAAAATAAATTTTAGGTCAAAGCTAGAATTTAGAAGAATCGGGTTACTGATAATCGAAAAAGTATATAAAGAAAGAGACTTGAGAATGATATTATCAGAAAGCAAATAAATTAAAGTATATTCCAATAGTAACTTGTGTATACAATTGTTTGTGACTTCCCCTTTTATAGCCATTTTGGGGAATACAGACTATACATTTGCATAACAAGGCAATTATGGGCAATTAATAACTTTAAATGTTACGTTATGTAATCATATACATTAAATACATATTCTCTAACGTTTCTCGCATTTAATGCTCATTAAATGCTGTATCTGGGCTCTTATTTGCTGTCAGATTTATTTCTTTGATTCTTTACGATCTTTGACCTAAATGCTTTGAACGGGTACGAGCATTGAATGTCTCGTATAATTGCTCGTGTCTCTTCTGTTTAACTTGCTCGTATCTGTTGCTGCTCGTACCTATTGAACAACTTTACTTCTTTGACTGTTTGACCAGTCTACGTGTCATGACACGTCATCTCCAATATGTAGAGTAAATTTTTCCCAATACAGATAGTTCCTCCACTTTGTATTTATTCGTCAGTTGAATATTTGGAAAGTGGATTTCATAAAAGGAGAATTTTTATCATCATTAATGCTATGACAAGATTGACGCTTCAATGGTCACATCTATTTAATGTTCTTCATACGTATCAACTCCTTATAAATTTTGTAACTTGCACCCCCTTTTAAGGTCCTTTTTTAGAGCTCTACTATTCACGAAGTACCAGTTACCATTATTGTGACTCTTCCATTACTGCATTTTTACTTTTTGACGGTTGCCTGTAAATATAATTTTATCCTTTACTTTTTTCCATACAAAACTCTTTCGAACATTTGAACTGTGCAAATTTTTATTCACCTCGTCTTCTTCCTCATCATGTCTTCTTCGAACTCTAACCCTAGAAGAGCTCATGCTTTAGAAAATTATCCCAATGCCCCTGTCAGACATAGAAGGGGTGGAAGACTTCGTAGTTTAGGATCTTCTCGTGGTGGTTGTTCTTGCATGTCTTCTTCTATCCCTGGTTTTTCTTTTAGAAGCAGGGGTTCTTTTACCCAAAAATCATCTTCTAAAGGCAAAGAAACCTCTGAACCATTACAAGAGCCTTTGGTAGAGGAGATAGTTCCTAACGATTTTTCTTTTCATTAAGATAGACAATCACTTCAAAGTCAAGTCGCAGGTCTAGATCGCGCTGATGCTTTCCCCACTTTGATTACAGAACTTTTAGCTCCCATAGTTCACAAAGATTTCCACTGGAATGACGATTTTCCCATTGTAATCCCAAATCCAAATCAAAGGATTACTTCATATATGACTGGACTCTCTTTTGTTTATACATACCCCTTTACTCTTGGGTTTAAACCAGCTATCCACCCAGTGATTCTCGATTTCTGTCATTTCTTCAAGGTTTGTCTAGCACAGATTGGCCCGTTGGTATAGAGGGTTGTGGCTTGTTTAAGACATATGGCTTAACTTGGCAGATGTTAACTTTACCTTCCCTCACCTAATTCACCTCTACTCCCCTAGGCTATTTTGTAATGGCGTTTTCACCTTAGTGGCTAGGAGTAAGAGGGTGTTGGTTGGTCCAGAAGATGATAAGGATCGTGGCTGATATGCCCAATTTGTTGCTGCCCCCATAGTTGGTTTGCTGGGTAAAGAAAATACTTCATTCCCTGAGAAGTGAAATTTTGCACGTGAGTTTCTTATCCTTTCTCGTACCTCTTTCTTTCGAGTTTATCAATTTCTTTAACTTTGTTTTCCTCATTTTTTAGCAACCATGGGAGTCGTGGAGAATATTCCCAATTTTTGTGGTTGGGTAGATAAATTGTTGAAGACTGCACCTATGGAAGCTAGGTCTTGGAAATACATCTCTAGTATTTACGGTTGGAGAGTGAAGACTCACGGTAAGAGTTTCTATCTCTCTCGTATGTAAAAATTCATTATTTTAACTTTCATCCTTCTTTTTGTCAGGATTTTCTATTCGAGGCGTTACTGCTGATAAAGTTGCGGCCTCTCATTTAGGAACCCAACTTTCTTTAGAAAGTGCTCAGGATATTCTTTTGAAAAGAAAAACCGCAGATGATGATAGCTCCGACGAAGAAGATGAAGGTGGTTCATTGATTACAAGGACAAGAGTTAGGAAATGTATCGTTTCCCACGTAACTGAAATTTCCCCTCATCTTTCTCCTATTGGGCCTGTTAATCTTGTCTCTGATGATGATGTTGTCAATCCTCAGGACACTCATGAGTCGATTAACCAGCTTTTTGTTAGTGGTTTTGAGATTGGTGAGTTAGGACCTGTTTTGGATGAACCTCCCTTGTCTTCTTCTTCAACTCCCGTATCTTCAATTCCTTCTCTTCCTTCTTCTTTCGTGCCTTTGATTCCTTCCTTACCTGCTCCATCTGCTTTCGTTCCTGTTACATCTGCTTCCGTACCTCCCTCTACTATTTTTACTTCTTCTACCGCTCCTCCTTCTAATGTCTATAATATAGAAGTGGGTTCTACGAGTAGAAATTTTGCTATGAGGAGCGTGACTATCGAAGTTCCTTCCAACAACAGCTTCTTGAGGAAATCTGGTCAGGCAGATGTTTGGCTTGAGCCTTTAATAGGCCCAATTGAGAAATAAAAAATGAATAGCCATAGTTGTCTAACTCTGATGAACGAGATAGTTCATTCTACCTTGAAGGTATGTTCCTCCTTTCTTTACCTTGTCAGAAAAATCTTTTTTTAGAATTCTAATTTTCTTCCCTTATTATTTTTAGGCCAACCTAATTGGTACAGAGCTGATGAGCAGAATTTCTCTATTAGAAAAGATGGAACGTGACTCTAAAAAGGTGTTTCTTGATTCAGAGAGGGAAGCTCGTGAATCTCAGTAAGAGGCAGCTACTTGGAAGGGTTCATTTGATAGTGCACAAATCACTATCGAAGATTAGCAAGAGAAAAAGAATAACCTGGAACAGCAGGTGAGAGACTTATCCTCAGAGCTTGCAGTCATTAGGGCTTCTTCAAGTCAGGTAGAGCGAGAAAAAGAGCGTCTTGAGGCTTCTTTCTCAGAGCAATTGACTAAGGCAAATGAGGAAATTAATGAGTTTAAAGCTCTGTTATATCAAAAAGAAGTTAATGCTGGGGATCTGATGCGGAGTTTGACTCAGACACAAAAAGATCTGCAAACTTCTGAAGACAAGGTGCAGGCCTTGGAAAAATCTCATGCCTCTCTCCAAGCCTCTTACAACTCAGTCCTGAATGAAAATGAAGGTCTCAAGAATGAAATTGCTACTTGGGAAAGAGACTATGAGCTTCTTGAAGATAAGATTGCAGTTGATGTAAGTTGGGTTTTTCTGAACTCCCGTCGTAATGCCTTAGTTGAAGCTAGCCAAGAAAATTTCAATCTGGAGTCAGAGTTAGCTAAGGTGATGGAGACCATTGAGAAGGCTCAACAACCCACTGGACTTCCCTTCACCCGCGATTGAAGTTTTCGAAGCTGAAGTTCCCGGAGTTGATGCTCCCGTGGGTGAAGTTCCGGTGAGTGAGGCTCCCTTGGCTGAAACTTCTGCATTTGAAGTCCCCATGAACACTGAAATTATCTCGAGTGACACTCCTTCTTCAAGCTTAGCTGTGCCTCTTGTTGCAAATCAAGTTGAGACTTCGTCTATTGATACTCAAATTGTTGTGGTTGAAGATCAACCCGCTTATATTGACGATGTTATTCCAGTTGAGCCCGCTGATAATCCTTCTTCAGTCCTTTCCTCTTAGTGAAAAAATTTACATTTATTTTAAATTCCCTTTTTTGCAGGTACCTATTTAGAAAGCTATGTTTAGAGTTCTTGGATTTTTTTTGAGAGTTTTTGTAATCAAACCCTTGGCTATCACTTGAGGGTAGATTTTAGAAGTACAAGTCCCCAAGTCTTGTTATGGGGCATTTTTGTATGAACAATTCGATGACCGAGTTTATACTTAGTCTTTAGTTTCAAAATATGAAGAAGTTATCATTAACCTTCCATCTGTTCTATTCGTGCCTTTTAATTTCAAGGACTTAAAGAATAGTTTGCATTTTTGTCCTTTGAAAATGCTTCTGTTAATCTCATGACTAAATAACATGAGTTTTATAAAAGAGGGCCCTTTTATATTTTGACACTTAATAAAGAAGATGTCTCAACTTTATAATGGTGTTATCATACGATAAAAGAAATAGGAACACACATCTTTTTGAAATAACTTTGACAAGTTTTTATTTCTGAACCTTGACAAGTTTTGAGAAATACTTTACATGTATTTGAATTACATCTATAACTTTCTCGTAACTGTTTTCCTTGTAACAGATTTATACAAAAGAAGAACAATAGATACATGGTGTTTCCTTATAACCCATTTTAGTACATGGTCTTTACCCTAACTGTATTGAGGTACACTGGATCCCTTTAGCTTCAAAACACTAGGAAGGGTTTGAGAGATGACTCCATTGTTCTCATGGGAAAAAATACTATGGCGGATGACATGACTTCGTGACTTTAACTCCGCACTTGACTCTTCTAGGCTTGATTGATTTTTCCTCAATCTTGATAGTCTCTTTCACTTGGTCCTTTTCCTGAAAAGGAAATACATATGGGACTCGGGGGGTGAAATTATAGATGAAGACTGCTTAACCCGTGTATACTTCTATCAGAATAATTGTAACCCTAGGCTAGGAAATTTAGTTTATTCCATTTTGCCTTACAGGTCCTGACTCATAATTTAGTACGGGTTAGCGTTTTGCCTATCATCTAAAATCGTTAGTAAAATTTTAACAATTAAAAAAAATATAATTTAACATGGTGATACCTGACCATGGGTTTTTCTTTAGAAGTAGTATCTCTTCAAATGAACTGCATTCCAATATGAAGGAAGCACATTCCTGACCATTGTTTCTAATTCGTATGCTCCTTTTCCTGCAATATCTCGAACTCTGTAGGGTCCTTCCCAGGTTGGACTTAGTTTACCCACGTTGGCTGCCCTTGTAGATTGAAAAACCTTTTTAAGCACGAAGTCCCCAATTTTGAAGTATCTCAGGTGTGCTTTCATGTTGTAATATCGTTCGATCACTTGTTTTTGCGCTGCCATTCTTATTAATGCAGCTTCTCTCCTGCCTTCCAATAAATCCAAATTGACTCGCATCTCTTCATCATTTGATTCTTGTGTTGCTTGTGAGAATCTTATGCTTGGTTCTCCTATTTCAACTGGAATTAACGCCTCAGCTCCATAAAGCAGAGAGAAGGGTGTTTCACCTGTGCTTGTTTTTGTTGTTGTACGATATGCCCATAAAACTCCGGGTAACACTTCAGGCCAATTACCCTTCGACTCTTATAATCGTTTTTTTAAATTGTTGATTATGACCTTTTTTGTTGATTCTACTTGCCCATTACCCACTGGGTTATAAGGTGTAGATGTAATCCTTTTAATTTGCCAACTCTCAAAAAACTCTATGACTTGAGCTCCGATAAATTGAGGGCCATTGTCGCATACGATTACCTTTGGTACACCAAATCAGCATATGATATTTCGCGAAATAAAATCTTTAACTTCCTTTTCTCGCACCTTTTTAAATGCTCCTGCCTCCACCCATTTAGTGAAATAATCAGTAAGTACGAGAAGAAACTTTACCTGTCCCTTTGCTTGAGGTAATGGTCCTACTATATCCATTCTCCATTTCATAAACGGCCACAACGCAATGACTGGATGTAATAATTCTGCTGGCCTGTGCATATTGTTACCATACTTTTGGCATTTGTCACATTTAGCTATGAAACTTTCCGCTTCTTCTTCCATTTTAGGCCAATAGTACCCTGCTCTAATCAAGGTTCTCGCCAGTGATCTTCCTCATGCATGATTCCCGCAATGTCCCTCATGTATTTTCCTCATCACATACTCCGTTTGAGAAGGTCTGAGACATCTTTCTAAGGGACCACTGAACATTTTACGGTAAAGGTTCCCTTATTTTAAACAGCAACGAGCAGCCTTTTTACGAAGTGCATGCGCTTGTATCTTGTCATTAGGAACGATACTGTACAATAAAAACAACAATTTTCGTTCCTCCAATCCCAAGTTAAATTATTAAAATTTATCTCATTCTTATTAGGTTCGAGAACTTAATGAAATAAATGTACAACTGAGGCGTTTGCATCATCTTCCACATCAGCTGCGGATGGAGATTGGCTAAGGCATCTGCTTCACCATTTTCATCCCTCGATATTTGTATGACTTTCCAAGTTTGGAATTGCTTTATCAACTCCCATACCTTTTCCAAGTACTGTTGCATCCTTGCTTCCCTAGCCGTGTAAGTCCCCAGCATTTGATTAACCACGAGTTGCAATCACTTTTGATCACCACTTGATTTATACCAAGTTCTCGTGCCAACTCTAGACCTGCAATCACAGCTTCATACTCCGTTTCATTTTTAGTCATTGAATGACATTTAATATCTTGCCTAATAGTTTCACCCGTAGGTGGTACTAATACAATTCCTAATCCTGCACCTTTTACATTAGATGAGCCATCAGCGGTTAAGGTCCATGTTCCTGGATTAGCCCCATTGAGTATCTGTACTTCTTTTTCTGCTTCTAACTGCACCACTTGGCTAAAGTCAGCCATGAAATCAGCTAATATCTGGGATTTTATTGATGTTCTAGGTAGGTACGTGATTTCATATTCACTTAGCTCTATGGCCCATTTGGCTAACCTTTCTGACAATTCATGCTTATGCAATATACTACGTAAGGGGTATGCAGTTACCACAACAATGGGATGACATTAAAAATATGGTCTTAACTTTCTAGATGCCATGATTAAAGCAAGTGCTAGTTTTTCCAGTTGTGAATACCATGTCGCTGCATCTAATAAAGATTTACTAACATAGTAGATAGGAGATTGTTTACCTTGTTCTTCTAGAATCAAAATCGCGCTTACCGTAACTTTTGAAACAACAAGGTAGATGAAAAGTTTCTCCCCAGCCTTTGGTTTTGCTAGCAACGGTGGATTTGATAAGTATGTTTTCAAATCTCTAAGTGCCTGTTGACACTCTTCATCCCATTCAAAATGATCCTGCTTCTTAAGGGCCGAGAAGAATTTAAAACATTTTTCCGATGATTTAGAAATGAATCTTCCCAAAGCTGCGATTCTTTCAGTCAGTTTTTGAACTTTTTTCTTGTTTGAAAGTATATCAGGGATTTCTTCAATGACCTTAATCTGTGCAGGATTCACTTCAATACCACTGTTAGAAATAAGAAAACTTAAAAACTTACCTGATGCCACATCAAATGCACATTTTTCTGGATTCAACTTCATATTATACTTTCGTAAAATTTTAAACGTATCAGATATGTGCGATATATGATCTTCTGAATGTTGAGTCTTAACTAACATATATCTATATATACCTCCATGGTCTTACCTAAATGTTCTTCAAACATTTGGGTAACTAACCTCTGATACATTGCACCTGCATTCTTAAGACCAAAGGGCATTACCTTATAATAGTAAGTCCCCCTGTCTGTTATGAAAGAAGATTTTTCCTCATCTTCTGGATCCATCTTGATTTGATTATAGCCTGAATATGCATCTAAAAAACTTAATATCTCATGCCCTACAGTAGTATCAATTAATTGATCTATGTGCGGTAAAGGAAAAGAATCTTTTGCACATGCTTTATTAAGATCTGTGTAATCTACACATACTCACCACTTACCGTTCTTCTTAGGAACCACAACAGTGTTAGCTAACCAGTCAGGATATTTTACCTCACGAATTGAACCAATTTTTAGCAATTTTTGAACTTCTTCTTGAATCACCTTATTCTTGAAAGTTCCTTGCTTTCTTTTCTTTTGCTTGACTGGAGGATACGATGAATCTTCATTCAATTTATGAGTCACAACCTCCAGTGGTATCCCTGTCATGTCAGAATGGGACCAAGAAAAACAATCTGCGTTAGCTTTTAAAAATTCAATTAACTTACTCTTTACCTCTGTTCTGAGATTGGCTCCTATATATACTTTCCTCTCGGGCCAGCGTATAAATAAAACCACAACCTCTAGCTCTTCTATCGTTGTTTTGATGTTTTCGTTCTCCTCTGGTTCTTGAATGGTATCAGGTCTTGATTCCACATCTGTTTTTCCTTGTTCAGTTGAGGTTGACAACATGTTACCCTCAGCTGAATTCTGTAATTGCTATTTGTCTTCTCCCTGAATAGTTGAATCTACAACTGATTTGATGCTCCTAGATGTTTGTTGGTCACCTTTAATTTGACATATCCCCCATGGTGATGGAAATTTAATAACCTGGTGTAAGGTTGATGGTACATCATCTATGTCATGGATCCATGGCCTCCCAAGAATCATGTTGTAAGCCATTTCCATATCTACGACTTAAAATTTGGTATCTTTGACGACGCCTTCTGCGGATATAGTAAGGATTGCTTCCCCTTTCGTTACAACACTAGAGTTGTCAAATCCCGACAAAGTATGCACTTTTGGAACCAATTTATCCTCAGCTTGCATCTCGCGCAACACTCGTATCAAAACAATATTCACAGAACTGCCTGGATCAATCAAAACTTGTTTCACGTTAGTGTCATGTACAAGTAAAGATATTACTAGTGCGTCGTTATGTGGAGTTAAGAGATTGCATCGTTGAATGTAATATTCTCTTCTTCCAGTACATGTCGCAACCGCTTCCCATGAGTGATTGTTATCTTGGAAGTTTTATTAGCTGCGGTGTATGAAACGCCACTGATATCTTCACCCCTACTTATAACATTGACGGTTCTTTTGGGTGAGGGCGGTTTCGAAGGCTACTGTTTGTTCTTCATATATGCTTGTTTACCTTTTTCACTAAATAGCTCAGTGAGATACCCTTGCTTTAAAAAATGGTCAATCTCGCCCTGCAAAAATCTGCAATCTGCGATTTTATATCCGCAGTCGTTGTGAAGTTCACACTAATGATCAGGGTTTTGTCTGTTTGGATTTGATCTCATCTCCTTTGGCCATCGTACCTTATCTCCCATGCTTCTTAAAACAACTACGAGTTCAGAGTTTCTTACGTTAAAATTGTAACCACCGAATCTTGCTTTTAAACTTCCATCATCGTCTCGTGATCCATGTGAGTTCCGATAATTTCCGAACCTTGATGAGGAGCCTGATTCCCTGTTTCTAGATTTGTGATCGTACCTTTGTCTTGCCTTGACCGTGAGTCTTTTCCCCCAGGTCCCATGTAAGGCGCGTACCTATTTTTACCAGATCTTTTTTCATTTTCTACATTCCTTGAACTCACTTTTTCTTCTGTTTTATGTCGTAAAATGATATCTTCTTCAATCCTCATCTTTGTTCTATATCTGTTGTAGACATCATTCCATGTTGTTTCTGGGAATTCTCGAAGGCTTTCCTTGAGTCGCCTTATGGCTTCTGAACACTTCTCATTCAAATTGCTGGCAAAGGCTATGGCCGCCCAATTGTCAGGTACTCGTGGCAGCGTCATTCTTTCCCATTGAAATCTATCTACGAACTCTCTAAGCAACTCTGAATCTCCTTGCTTGATTTTGAAGATGTCTTCCATTCTCTTTTCAACTTTTTGAGCTCCCGAGTGTGCTTTAATAAATAGATCTGCAAGCTCAGCAAACGAATTTATAGAATTTTCAGGTAAAAGAGAATACCATGTTAAGGCCTCTTTAGTGAGTGTTTCACCGAATTTTTTGACCAAGACTGATTCAATCTCCTGCTTAGTCAAATCATTGCCTTTGAAACCTGTTGTAAATGCAATAACGTGATCTCGTGGGTCTGTTGTACCATCATACTTCGGAATATCAGGCATCTTGGACTTCTTTGGAATTGGGAGGGGAGCGGCACTTGGTTTCCATGGCTGTTGAGAATATTTATCTATATCTACTCCCTTGATCACAAGTGGTACTCTGGGTATTTGTTCTATGCGTTCATTTTGCTCCTTAAGCTGTTTTTGCAATGTTAGTACTAGATTTTGTAAATCAGAATTAACTGGATTACTTGGGTCTCCCTCCTGTGTTTCACTGGGAGTTCCACCGCTGCCTGAGTTAACCAGTCCAGAAGAAGAATTCTCTAAAGTATTGTTGTTTGGAGTAGGTGTGGGTGGAGCAGCGGGTAATTGACTAACAAAAGCTTGTAAAGCTTTGTTAACCTGAGTAGTGATAAGTTTTTGTAAGGCATCAGGTGTCATGGTCATAGCTTCTTCATCCTCAAATTGACCACGTTTTTCTGTGTGAGATCCGTCAGGAGTGCCCTTACGAGATTGTTGTGGTGAGTCTCGTGAAGTTGGAACTTGACTATTATTATTTTGTGGATCTCCCTGATTTTACTGATTGATTTGATTTCCTTGAGTGTTGTCGTTGTTGTTCGACATAGTTGATTCAACACAGAAAATCAAGTTAAGATATAATTGATTATCAGATCCCCGGTAACGGAACCAATTTGTTTAGCCGAAAAATAGATTTTAGGTCAAAGATAGAATTTAGAGGAATCGGGTTACTGATAATCGAAAAAGTATATAAAGAAAGATACTTGAGAATGATATTATCAGAAAGCAAGTAAATTAAAGTATATTCCAATAGTAACTTGTGTCTACAATTGTTTGTGACTTCCCTTTTATAGTCATTTTGGGGAATTCAGACATTACCTTTGCATAACAAGACAATTATGGGCAATTAATGATTTTAAATGTTATGTTATGTAATCATATACATTAAATACATATTCTCTAAAGTTTCTCGCATTTAATGCTCATTAAATGCTGTATCTGGGCTCTTATTTGCTGTCAGATTCATTCCTTTGATTCTTCACGATCTTTGACCTTTAAATGCTTTGAACGGGTACGAGCATTGAATGTCTCGTATGACTGCTCGTATCTCTTCTGTTTAACTTTTTCGTGTCTGTTGCTGCTCGTACCTATTGAACAACTTTACTTCTTTGACTGTTTGATCAGTCTACGTGCCATGACACGTCATCTCCAATATCTCGAGTAAATTTTTCCCAATACAATAATTCATATATCATAACAATTAAAATGAATAAATTTATTTACTTACTAATTTAATATTTTGGCACTTTTCAAAATTAAAATTTATTTCCAAACACTTCAAAATTTCAGATATCATTCCATTAACTATTCTTTCTAATATGATTATATGAAGTGTTACATTAGCTAAACTTTGACAGGATTTTTTTGGTCAAATGAAATTCTAATCGTTAATTCAATATCTTACTTATAATTCATATAGCATAACAGTTAAAATGAATATGCTAAACCTTGTTGACCAAGTCAAGATTATGTAACATAAATAAAACGAGATATATATGGGAAGATCATAAAGTTTGGTAATAAAAGTAGTGTTGAGGTGTAGCCCCATAGATTTAAGAAAACAAAAAATAAAAAAGAAACAGAAGTTGTTTGGCAATATACGTATTAGTGGACGTGGCTTTCATCATTAATACAAGCGAGAACAGACAATCCAAAAGGCTAGAACTAGCATTTGTAACAGTTCACTGCTCTTCCATTTTCCTTGTAGACTTGGTGTTTGGTGTTAGTGTGGTGTGTGTGTGACCCTTTTTCTGCTTACAAAATCCTACTTAAACACTCAAGAAACTCCACTCTTTTCTTTCCCTACTTCACCAAAATTGTGTTGCTTCAGAGAATTCTGTTGCTGGTGCTTTTGATCTGAGACAGACAAAGGCGAAAGAACAAGTTTAAAGAAAGATGGGAGAGAAGCCTGAAGTGTTGGATGCTGTCTTGAAAGAGACTGTTGATTTGGTAATGGATGTTTGAATGAATTTTTTGAAGTGGGGACTTTATATTTTTTCCTTCTTGACAGTTTTTTTTTATGTTTTGTGTTTGCAGGAAAACATACCTATTGAGGAAGTTTTGGAGAATTTGAGATGTACTAAGGAGGGACTTACTGCTACTGCTGCACAAGAGAGGTTGTCCATTTTTGGGTACAACAAGCTCGAGGAGAAGAAGGTGTCTTAATTTTATCTTTGCTAAATTTTCATCATTTTTCTTCTTCTGGGCTATTTTCAACTGCAATTCTGCTCCAGCCTTTCCTTTTTTGTTTAATTATTTCTCCAACTGTCAATTTCCTCGTTGATAGCTTTAGTTCCTTGAGTATAAGAAGGGTTTTAATTTACGGTTTTTATTACCTATCATAGCTGGACTGTAATAAAGGCTTAACCTGTTCATGGTTTATGAAGTGCTCCTACCTAGTGCTGAGTAAAAGGTAGAGAGTAATTGTTTATTTGGTGTATTATTACAGGAGAGCAAATTCTTGAAATTTTTGGGTTTTATGTGGAACCCTCTCTCATGGGTTATGGAAGCTGCTGCTATCATGGCTATTGCTCTTGCTAATGGAGGAGTAAGAAATCAGCTTTCTGAATTACTACCATTCTGTTCATTTTTTTGTTGGTTCTAGTGGACTCAGTGTAAGATTCGTGGACTCTTCTTCTAGGGAAAGCCTCCGGACTGGCAGGATTTTGTGGGTATCATTACATTGCTTATAATCAACTCCACAATTAGTTTTATTGAGGAGAACAATGCTGGCAATGCGGCAGCTGCCCTAATGGCTCGACTTGCTCCGAAAGCCAAGGTACTTGACATGATTTCTATCTCCTGTCACCATTTGACTGCAAATGAACCTTGTTCTCTTTCAAACATAAATAGATGAATATGTCTAGTTAGAGTTTTCTCCTCAATTGTCTGAATGGTTGCGCTTGTCTTTGTGGAGGTCCTTCGAGATGGAAAATGGAAGGAGGAAGATGCTGCTGTTCTCGTGCCGGGGGACATAATCAGTATTAAACTGGGAGATATCATTCCAGCTGATGCTCGCCTTCTTGAGGGTGATCCGCTCAAAATTGATCAGGTGATTAAATTTGATGATTTCATAGAGTATCTGCATTCATTCTACTGTTTTCCTGGCAGTTTCACTGTACTTGTCTGTCAACTTGCAGTCTGCTTTGACTGGTGAATCTCTTCCTGTAACAAAAGGTCCTGGAGATGGTGTCTACTCTGGTTCCACGTGTAAGCAGGGAGAGATAGAAGCTATAGTCATTGCTACAGGGGTTCATACGTTTTTTGGGAAGGCAGCTCACCTTGTCGACAGTACAAACCAAGTGGGACACTTTCAGAAGGCAAGTAGAGTCTTTACTCTGATATTCGATGCAAATGATCTTGATTATCTGATTTTAATGAAATCGTACATTGCAAAACGATATTTATGGTGTTCATCAGGTTTTGACTGCTATAGGAAACTTCTGCATCTGTTCAATTGCTGTGGGGATGATAATTGAGATTATTGTGATGTACCCTATCCAACACCGCAAATATCGTCCCGGGATAGACAATCTTCTTGTTCTTCTGATTGGTGGGATTCCAATTGCCATGCCAACTGTTCTCTCAGTCACGATGGCAATCGGTTCTCATCGTCTTGCTCAACAGGTTTGTTAATATTCAGCAGCTCTTGAAGTTTTGAGCTATGGTAGTTTGGCCTTTTTGCTATGTGAATGCTTTTTGATCAATTTGTCTACACAGGGCGCCATCACGAAAAGGATGACGGCTATAGAGGAGATGGCTGGCATGGATGTTTTGTGCAGTGACAAGACGGGAACCCTAACACTGAACAAGCTGACTGTTGACAAATACCTTATCGAGGTGAGAATGTTAGAGTTCAGTCCAATGCGTGATTGCTCGTATACTTGTTCCAGTAGCAGAGTGATGTTCTTTTGTTTGTTCTTGTTAATTTTTCAGGTATTTGCCAGAGGTGTTGATGCAGACACTGTAGTTCTAATGGCAGCTCGAGCCTCTCGAACAGAGAACCAGGATGCCATCGATGCTGCTATTGTTGGCATGTTGGCTGATCCAAAGGAGGTAATTTTTAGCACTGTGTGACCTTATGATTAATGTGTACACCCTAGCCGGAGATTGCTCTAAGAGTTGCCATAAATATAGGCACGTGCTGGCATTCGTGAAATACACTTCCTTCCTTTCAATCCAACTGATAAACGAACAGCACTTACTTATCTTGATGGTGAAGGAAAAATGCATAGGGTCAGCAAAGGTGCACCGGAACAGGTACTTTGGTTATCACACTTCGCAGTCCTCCTTTGCAAGTTTTTACCTTTGTTTGCATTTTGTAATCCACAGCTGCAATATATATTCAGATTCTACATCTTGCACACAACAAGTCAGATATAGAACGTAGAGTTCATGCAGTGATTGATAAGTTTGCTGAGCGGGGTTTGCGCTCACTTGCTGTGGCATATCAGGTATTTTCATTTTCTTCTATCCAGAATTTATCATGTTATATATAAGTTGAATAGACCAAATCCACAGCTTTGGGTTATAACCTATTGCCTCCAGCAAAGGAGAGTAGCGATCAATTCTCTTTAGCCCAAGTCCTATTCTTGTTGCAAACAAAAAGTTTTATCTGTTTGATTATGCATGTCTTCCGAGATCCGTGCAGGAAGTTCCAGAGGGAAGAAAGGAGAGCGCTGGGGGACCATGGCAGTTCATTGCTCTCCTACCTTTGTTTGATCCACCTAGGCACGACAGTGCTGAGACTATAAGGAGGGCTTTAAACCTTGGAGTGAATGTCAAAATGATCACAGGTATTATATGGTTTCTCAGTTTAGACTATCCCATTCAATGTGTTGAGACGTTTTCTGCAAATTGAATGCATGCTGTGTTGGTAACTGCTATTGACTGCTATGGATTCTTACTGCCGCTCCCTGGGCCAGAGAGAGAGAGTTAGAGGAAATGGTGTATTGGATGAGATGAGATGCGATTTCCTAATTGTCACTAAATTAAAATGGTAATGAACTCTGCTCTGAACCCTTGGTTGGACTGCATGATTGACAGAGTTGGATCTATAGATACTACTCTTGATTTTGCCCTGGGAAAGGTAAATGCTGAATTTGCTGTCCTTTTTCTTTTCTTTTTTACTATATTTTGTTTTGGCTGAGGAGCGAGGACAATGAGTAAAAGTTGGATTGATGGAGTAATTTCCGTCTGAGGCATTATATTGTCGTGTGGCTGCTTGACGCTGTAATTGCATGTATCTTGCCGTTTCATTTTAATATGTTAATACGAACTCTCCTACCTCTCATTGTTGAACTTTGAACACTAATAATTTTGATCATCAACCTGTATTTTTTTATATGGCTTAGTGTTTGTACTTTTCCAGGGGATCAACTGGCAATTGGAAAAGAAACTGGGCGCCGTCTGGGTATGGGTACAAATATGTATCCTTCATCTGCTCTGTTGGGACAGACTAAGGATGAATCTATCTCTGCTTTGCCAGTCGATGAACTTATAGAGAAGGCTGATGGTTTTGCTGGTGTTTTCCCTGGTACATTGTTTTTTGATTAACTCTTTTGCATATGTAGTTGTACTCTTCAGTATAGAACTTTGGTTATAAAGGACGATTGGCCTTTGCTGATACCCTTGTCGTGGTCATTACTATAGAGCACAAATATGAGATTGTAAAGCGCTTGCAAGCTAGGAAGCATATCTGTGGTATGACTGGTGATGGAGTCAATGATGCTCCTGCTCTAAAGAAAGCTGATATTGGGATTGCTGTTGATGATGCCACTGATGCGGCTCGTAGTGCTTCTGATATTGTCCTTACTGAACCTGGTCTTAGTGTCATCATTAGTGCTGTTTTGACCAGTCGAGCAATCTTTCAAAGGATGAAAAACTACACGGTATTCTTTTTTCTTTTTGGGGTTGGTTCAGAAGTGTTATATAAAATTGTTATTTTACTGACAATGACTTGGATTCTTAAATGAGCTTATTGCTCTTATTCTGTCTCTGAGCTATGATATGGGTAACTCATCTGATTATGTATATTATGCATTGACAGATATATGCCGTTTCTATCACAATCCGTATTGTGGTAAGTTATTTGCAACTGCTTCATTCTTTTATAATGTCTATCTTATGTTTCAGGGTCAAATGCATCTTGTACTCTTTTCACCCTTTTCTTTAATTCAATGTCACAGCTTGGTTTTATGCTTCTGGCTCTGATATGGCAGTTTGATTTTCCGCCTTTCATGGTGCTTATCATTGCAATTCTTAATGATGGTTAGTCTTTTCGCCGACAGAAATATATCTGATACTTAAGCCTTTAATCTTTTATCTCGACCTCTAATATAGGACGATGTTAAAAGTATGGGGTAAGTTTAGAACTGAAATGTTATTAGCCTAATTTTGCTGTAGTTGTTTCTTCCAATATGTGCAGCACCTCTCTGGTTTAGTATCTCATCCGAGTATTAGTTTCTGCTCATGTCTTTCCCCAGTGTGTTGTCTAACTACCAAACATTAACAATATCAGGTACCATTATGACGATATCGAAGGATAGGGTCAAACCATCTCCACTGCCTGATAGCTGGAAACTGGGTGAGATTTTTACTACTGGAGTTGTTCTTGGTGGCTACTTGGCAATGATGACGGTCATTTTCTTTTGGGCAGCATACAAAACAAATTTCTTCCCGGTGAGCATTCCTGTACCCAATACATTAAAAAGCTGTGAGCGATGGTGTGATGCAGGCCTTCCCAATTGTTGAGTGCTCCACATATAGTTGCCCTTTTAATTGTTTTAGAATGGACATATAAGAAATGCAGATAACCTTTCTAGTACATGCAAATAGATATTTTTTCTTCTATCTAATTTAACCAAGTGTATGAAGGAGATATTATAAGATCCACAGACGTACAAATACACATTTAGTGGCCATTTTTATCTTATGAACAATAATATAAATCTTTGATCTCACCCATGCTGCATACATTTTCCTTATGCTAAACAATCTCTTTTATTTGCTTTTCGGAATATTTAGATGTTGTAGGAGGGTGTTAATGTTGGGCCACTCTTTATTTTATATCTAACTTAATTTGGTGAATTTCCAGCGAGTATTTGGGGTATCAACACTTGAGAAAACAGCAACTGATGATTTTAGGAAGCTTGCCTCTGCAATTTACCTTCAAGTAAGCACTATCAGTCAGGCCCTGATATTTGTCACAAGATCTCGAAGTTGGTCATTTATGGAGCGTCCTGGGTTGTTGCTAGTGGTTGCTTTTCTGATTGCTCAACTGGTGAGCCGTCTGCTGCTTATTTATTCGAGCAAATTTTCCTTAACTTCATGGATCATCTTAACATTTGGGAACTAAATATGCACAGGTTGCCACCTTGATTGCTGTTTATGCAAATTGGAGTTTTGCTGCAATTGAAGGAATTGGCTGGGGTTGGGCTGGAGTGATCTGGCTTTACAATATTGTGTTCTATATCCCGCTAGATTTGATCAAGTTCTTCATCCGTTATGCTCTCAGTGGGAAAGCCTGGGATCTTGTTATTGAGCAAAGGGTATGAATTGGGAAAAATAAAAAGATACTAATGAGTCGCTCCTGCTCCTATTCTCTATTTATTATATTATGGTATTTGATGTCTCCCATTTTTTTATTTCTCTTCAGATTGCTTTCACCAGAAAGAAGGATTTCGGGAAAGAACAGCGTGAGCTTCAATGGGCACATGCACAGAGAACCCTGCATGGCCTCCAAGTTCCAGACCCCAAAATATTTAGTGAAACTACCAATTTCAACGAGCTTAACCAGTTGGCTGAGGAAGCGAAGAGGAGAGCTGAAATTGCTAGGTAAGTGTCATTTGAAATAGGGGCTGTTTTTTGGCATCAGGAGCAAAGTCCATGAGTTTAGTTATCATTAGCTGAATTTTTGTCGGGGACTTGCATTTGTTGGCTGGCTTTGCACTCAATTCCGTTTTACGCATATGGCCATCATCGTTAATTGCATATGCCGTTATAACTTAATTTTTCTCAATTCATTTTTTTAAGCTATACTGCACAAATTCTAAAATCTTAACTGCCTTTTTCAATTGCAGGCTACGTGAGTTGCACACACTGAAAGGTCATGTCGAATCAGTGGTGAAGTTGAAGGGTCTTGACATTGAGACAATTCAGCAGTCATACACCGTTTAAGTGGAAAGTCTGTTTGGGAGGTGTAGTTAGGTGTGGTGATGGCAGCTATAATATCAATGTCATAGTTAGTTACCGTTGAAATAGCATGTTCATGTTCATATTAGCGACATCTTCAGCACTTACCAGTGCCTTATAGGTTACTTTTACTTTTGAAGTTCTTATTTTGCCCTTACCTGCCTTTTGTGTCCTAGCTCTTGTAGATGTAGCAGTAGTAACCCAGTCCAGAGTGTGAACATATGCCTGCATTCGAATATATCGTATTTGGCGTCCGCTATATGTTGTACTGCTTTGCCTGCATTTCTTGGCTTCATATACAGAGAGCATTATGTTTACGGCTATTGTTGGCTACTTGGCTTCATTCTTCAGCTCTACACTAGTCTCTTTACTATTTTCCCCCCTGTTCCTTTAGTTTGATATTCAGTCACGTAAAGATGTAGCATAACCATTGATGGCTAAATATTATCAATATAAAGAAATTTATCCTTTCCAGTTTCAGCACTTGTTGCACTTCCCTCGTTTCTCTGCCTACACTACATTGCCATCTATTCTTTTCTTTCACATTCATACAGAGCATTTTTCTTTCTTTTATAAATAATTTATCAATTGGGTAATCCCCTAATTAAGAGGCATAGCACCACTCAAAGCCCAGCTGTGGCTAAAAGCTACTACTATGATAATAGACTCATCCCTACACTTTTTCCCATTTAAATTTCAACAATAGGAGAAAGATTAATGGAGACGTGGCTTTAATGCTATTTTATTCTAGACTTCTAGTATCCTATAACTTCTTTCAACGCAAATGGCTGCTAACAAATTGTACTACATGAGACAATCCATTTGGTTTGATCCTTAAATTAGTGTCAGACGAAGTGTTTCTAAACATTTTGCCTTTCCATTTCCAGTGCTACGCTGCTAGTTTCATCATTTCCCTTGTACTTGTACCACCTGGCACATATTATGAAATACACAACATTAAGGATTCCCAGTGCTGTAATCAAGAAATAGAAGTAATCCAATCTCCCTTTGTTAAGGTCTTCAGGTAACCAGTTACCAGTTTTAGCCTTTTCTGTTGTATGGTGTACTATAGAGATCAAGAAACTATTCAAGTAACTGGAAGCAGCCATTCCCAAGAAGAAGAAAGATCCTGCTATGCTTCTCATATTTTCTGGGAATTGCTTGTAGTAGAATTCCACTTGACCAATAGCACAAAATGCCTCAGCAAGTCCTGCTAAGGATAACTGAGGAACTAACCATAGAGCTGACATAGAAGAAACTAAACCTCTTTCTGAATGAACCCCTACTGCTGGATGTGTGAAAACTAGTTTTCTTCTTCGTTCCTCGATAAAGGCAGATACTAGGGACGATAAAACAATGAGGAATATGCCAATTCCCATTCTTTGAAGGATTGTTATGCCACCTTCTTTACCAGTGAGTCTTCGGAGTAATGGGACGATGATACGGTCATATATGGGTAGCCAGAGAGTGAGACTTAACATGGAGAATATAGTGTAAGTTGCAGCTGGAATTTGGAAGTTGCTGTTGCCAAGATGTCTGTTTGATTGTAGTGCTTGAAAGACAACAAATTGTTGCTGCTGAATTATTCCAACATGGTACACAATTGCTGCAGCCCAAATGGGAATTACTCTAACAACACATTTTGCTTCTTCCACTTGCTGCAGACTGCACAGGTTCCACGGATTGGCTGCTGATCCATCTGATTTGATTTGGTCTTCTTGTGTTACAATTGCAGCCTTGTCAAGAAACCTTATAGCACAGAAAATTTAATCAGTTAAAGATTATAATAAGCCGGGAAAAGCTATGTTGCTCGGAGACTCTGAAGATGTCGCCGGATGCATGTCGGATCCTCCAGAAGTAGTGAATTTTTGGAGGATCCGACATGGGCGCAGCAACAATTTGGAGGAAAAAATGACATAGTCTATCATTAAAAATTATGTTACATTAGTTAATATGACTTTTTAGAATATCTGACATGGTGGTTTGAGTGCATTGACAGATCAATTTCCTAAAAGATTCATATCCTAGTGCTTGTACCCAATATCATGAATTTTTTTTTCAGGCCAATTGTCTATTTCTGTTCTGATCTGATATCCGTGAGTACAGGGCCCTACCATGTGATACATATATTGGTAAAAAGAGAATAGATTAATTAAATCTGTAAATTAGAAAGTTGTGGTTTAAGTTTACAATTGGTTTTGATAAGTCATGTAAAACGTAACACAAAACTACCTTTAAAAAAGCAGGTTTAGTTAAATGCTGAAAGTTCATGCATTGTTGCATACTCGCATTCCATCCTAACCACAGGTGGAGCTAGATTTATCTTTTACTTATACCCTATATTTTTATTAGAAATTCATTCGATATGCATAAATATTTAAATTATAAATCCAATAATTAAGGCGAGCTATGAATTTGATGATAAATTAAGAACCTAAATGCCTAATCGTTAAGTATAGTCGTTATGTTTCTTTTTTCAGACCAATATCACGGTTTTAAAGAGGACTGGAATTTTAGGTCCTAGGATAATCTTAACTGCACTTACGTAAATAATAATTCAGTCTACATTGTCGGTGTGGTTAGCTAGTTTGGCAGGTTGAGAATCAAATCCATAAATTTTAGTAGTACTAGTTAAACTAATGGAGACATATAGCAGTCGCTATCAAGAGTAGTTATGCCTAATTAACACCTAATGAACATGCAAATATACAAAGTACTAACAAGTGACCTGTCGAATATTCAAGACATGTTTCATGAGGAATGACACTGCAAAGCAAGAGGTTCAATCAAATTGATTGACTTGATGAACTACTTCAAAAAAAAATGCAGTCCGATGCACTAAATTTTCGCTATGCGCGGGGTTTGAGGAATGGCCGAACCACAAGGTCTATTGTTCGCAGTCTTATCCTAGAGTCTTATTTTAGAGACTGTTTTCACGGCTCGAACCTGTGACCTCCTGGTCACATGACATCAATTTTACCGGTTACGTCAAGGAAGGTAATACTAATAAAAATCATTCTTAATTTATCATAGATTTGTTGCTTTGTTACCTGAATTGATGAGTGTAAGAAAGCTTGGAATTGATGGACTTGGGGGGAGTGTAACTGAAAAGAGATTTCAATGGCTGCTCTGGCAATTTTAGCCTTCTTTTCTTGATAGAAACTACCAAAACCTGAACTACACTTGTCAAAGGGCTGCCCTCTGGTTTCACTTTCACATAAATTTTAGTTCCCCCAAAGAAGAGGAAACATGAAATCAACATGAATATTGCAGGAATAGCCAATCCAATGGACCAGCTAACGTCCGATTGCACATAAACCACTAGTGTCACAGACACCATTTGTGCAAAAGTTAAGGTGAAAAAGTACCAGTTAAAGAAACTATTGATACCCCTTTTACCAGATTCTGTATTAGGATTGAATTGGTCTGCTCCAAAGGCTAAGTTACATGGCCTAATCCCAGCTGCCCCTATGATTAGTAGCCCAAATCCACTTAACAAAAATGCCATTTGCCACCCTGTTGGTCCTATGCAGTTGCTGATATCTTTGGATTCACAGTGAGGAGGATGCAGATTCTTGAATACTGCTGTTAATGATATCACAAACAACCCCTTCAAACAAGAAATAATGCCAATTAAACAACTGAATCAGCATTTCAAGATTTCTCTTAACTTTATGTTTAGACTTAAGAAGTGATATTAGTCAATACCAGAAAAGACATACAACAACAATAAACCCAGTAGTTTCCCATAAGTGGGGTCTGGAAAGGGCAAGATGTAAGCAACCTTACCCCTACCCTTGGACAGAAGCAGATCCAGGATTTCAGCAGGATGGGTACACCATTATCCGACCCAGCGTTTGATTTAGTTTTCTAAAAATTACCTTGGAGAACTATCAATAATAACATCATTATTTATAGTTACAAGTGTTAAACTCAATATTTAATTCATGGATATATCAAAGGGTGAACCAAAAAAGAGAAGAATGCATGGAAAAAAAGAAAAAAAAAAAAAGAAAGACAGGGCATGAGATTTGAACAGAACAGAAAACAACGAAAAAGAGAAGTAGAAATAAAAAAATGGCTTAGAGATGGAAGACATGTAAGTGGATTCGAACACTAGATGTGGGGGTCAATGGTGCACAAAGCTATCACTGCACCAAATACCATTTTGACCATGGGTTCTCACGTAAAAAATTAAGTACTTTATCCGAAAAATGTCCTTGTGATACACAGACTAAGGAGGGGAGCATGGATGCACGTGCCCCGTGCCCTTCCACATGAATCCGCCTCTGCCCTTGGATGGGCAGATAGCCTGTTTCCGATAGACCCTCGGCTACAGAACGAATGAAAAAGAAAAAATTATTGTAACAAGTAGGAATAACGGCAATATAAAGTACCAGGAAAGACATAATGGATGCAAATCCGAGTGTTTTGTAACGACCAAAGTAAGTATCAGATAAGAAAGCACCAAGTAAAGTGGCAAAGTTGGTGGTTCCATTGAAGACATTAATCAAATTGGTGGCTGTGATATGCTTCAGGTTGAAAACTGCAGTGAGATAAACCAACAGGTTGGAAAGTGTGCCAATAGCTCCAAGTTTCTCAAAAGTTTCATTTCCTGAAAACATATGAATTAGCAATTCATTATCAATCATTTAAAATGGTCTACAGTTAACTGATAAAAAAAGATAGAAAAAAACACAATTCTTACCTATGATAAATGGCATGGCTTTCACTCCTCTGTAGTTAATCTGAGGTTCTTTCTCACTATCAGCATCTCTAATACTACTTGCTGTTTTCTCATTCTTTTCCATGGCTTCTATCCTACTGTTATTCATTTTCACTTATCACTCTCTTTCTTGCTACTATATTTTATATACTCCTCGGGAAGCTGAAATGGAGCATAAAGTAGCAATTGCAGATAAATAAATATAAAAAAGGGGTTCTTTTTAACCAACCACAACTCTACTATGTTTCTGTTACTTTCCCAGATACTTTCTCATACTGGAATCCTCTTTCTCTTTTATAGTAATTCCAGACACAAGGGTGAATCTTGTGGGTTTACTCATAATACCAAAAATTCTAATTAATCAATCAACTTTTGTATCCTGCACTAATGATAGATGTAAAGTTTAAAGTAATTCAAAGACGTGTGGTCAACCACAATAATGTTGTAAAGAAAATGAAAGAAGTGGGGACGATGGATATTTACTCGATATTTAAAAACAGACTAAACCGATCGAATCTTACTATATTGAATCGATTTTTAGGTTTCTTTTGAAGAAACCGTAGGTTTTTATATAAATCTATAATCGTACCAGTAATCAAGGTAGGTTTTTTATTTTATAAAAATAAATCGAACAAAACCGAACTGTACCAAATAAATTTTACATGTGAAAAATATATTTATACAGTAAGTTTAAAACTAATAAAGCATTAAATTTTTCTTTGGACCTTGGAATTATGAAAACTGTTACAAGCCAATAAGTAATTAAACTCAAAATACTAATTCTTAAAACCTATTGTATTGGGAAAAATCAAGTTTTGTATATTGCAGATGACGTGTTATGACACGTGGAATGGTCAAATAGTCAAAAACAGCAAAACTAATTAAGAGACATGGGCAATAACATGTGCGAGCAAAGATATTAGAAAAGGCACGGGCAACTACTCAAGAGATGCAGAGCCCGCATCTATTCAGGTTATTTAAAGCACAAAGATCCCATGGTATGAACCTGATAACCTAAGAGGGACCAGATACAGTATATATTACATCTTAAATACCAAGAACGTTACGGAATATTTTCTTTGATTTATGTAACGTATCATTAAATGACATTTATTGCTCATTATTGCCTCATTACGGCTAAGGTGAAACTCATGCTCCTAAAAAGGCTATAAAAGGAGGAAGAGTTATTAATTGTAACACACAGTAAAATATTGAAATATACTTGATTTACTTGCTTTCATACTATTTTCCTTCTCAAAAGTCTATCTACATCTTTTCTTCTGATTATCAGTAACCCGTGTTTTCATATATTCTTAAGTTTGATCAAAGTTCTATTTTTTGGTTAAACAAATTGGTTCCGTTACCGGGAATCTGATAATCAATTTCTGTTAACTATGGCAAGCAATGACAATATCCTTGGAAACCAGGAAAATCAAATCCAACAAGACCAGGAAAATTAACAAAACGTCGACCTGGTCCCTTCCCCACATGGTTCACTACGACAATCTCGTGAAGGTACTCCTGATATCCATTCTGGTGAACAAGAGCAATCTGAATAGCTCAAAAGGGCAGAGGAAGCTTTACAAAAAATAATTGATGCGCGAGTTAGCAAAGCTCTTCAGACCCTGGTCAGTCGGCTACCGGCTGCATCACCCACACCTACTAATGACACATTGGAAAATCCTCACTCTGGGCTTGTTCATTCTGAAAATGAAGGAAACCCCAGTGAGACACAGGGAGGAGAACCAAGTAATTCATCTAATTCTCATTTACAAAATTTATTACTAACCTTGCAGAGACAGGTTAAGGAACAGAACGACCGTATTGAGCAAATCCCCGGAGTTCCACCTGTAATCAAAGGAGTGGATATGGACAAATATTCACAACAACCGTGGAAACCAAGTGCTGCCCCCCTTCCAATTCCGAAAAAATTCAAAATGCCTGATGTCCCGAAGTATGATGGAACAACAGACCCTCGAGACCACGTGACAGCATTTACAACTGGCGTGAAAGGCAACGATTTGACAAAGCAGGAAATTGAATCAGTTCTGGTCAAAAAATTTGGTGAAACACTCACCAAAGGGGCATTAACCTGGTATTCTCTTTTACCCGAAAATTCTATAAATTCTTTTGCTGAGCTTGCAGATTCCTTCATCAAAGCACATTCGGGAGCCCAAAAGGTGGAAAAGAGAATGGAGGATATATTCAAAATCAAACAAGGAGATTCAGAACTACTTCGAGATTTTGTCGATAGGTTTCAACGTGAAAGAATGACTTTGCCACGTGTACCTGACAATTGGGCAGCTATAGCATTTACAAGTAATTTGAATGAAAGAAGCTCTGAAGCTACGAGGAAGCTCAAAGAAAGCCTTCGAGAATTTCCTGCTACAACGTGGAATGATGTTTATAATAGGTACAACACGAAGTTGCGGATTGAAGAGGATATCGTTTCAAGGGTTCAAAAAGAAGAAAGAGTAAGTTCAAGGCGTGCAGAAAATGAAAGGCGGTCTGGAAAAAATAGGTACGAGCCATATATGGGACCTGCGGGGAAGGACTCACGGTCAAGGTCAGATAATCAAAGGTATGATAACAAATCTAGAAATAACGAGTCAGGGTCTTCATCTAGATTCAGGAACGAGCGCAACAAACAAGGGTCACGAGATGATGACAGAAATTTAAAAGCAAGATTTGGTGGCTATAATTTCAATGTCACCAATTTTGAGCTCGTGGCTGTTTTAAGAAGCATGGGAGACAAGGTTCGATGGCCAAAAGAGATGAGGTCAAATCCAAACCGGCGTAATCCTGATCATTGGTGTGAATTTCATAATGACCATGGTCATAAGACATCTGAATGCAGATTTTTACAAAGTGAAGTTGATCACTTGTTAAAGCAAGGATATTTTACTGAGTTATTCAGTGAAAAGGGCAAGGAGGCTTACATGAAAAATAGGCAGGTGCCCCCAAAACCACCATCTCCCAAAAGAACCGTCAATGTCATAACCGGGGGAGAAGATGTTCATGGTTTAACATATACAGCATCAAATAAAATTTCAAAAGTCACTATTACCCACGGAAAACGTGTACGACAACACTTGGAAGGCGAAAGTATTACATTCGATGATGCAGATGCAGAGGGTGTATTATTTCCACATAATGACGCACTGGTAATATCCTTACTTATGCATGATACTAATGTAAAAAGAGTTTTGATTGATCCAGGAAGTTCCATAAATATCCTCCTTTTAAGGGTATTACGGGAAATGCAAGCTGAAGAGAAATTAATTCCAAAAGTGCATACTTTGTCGGGGTTAGATAACTCTATTGTTGTAACAAAAGGAGAAGCAATCCTAACTACTTTCGCAGAAGGTGTTATGAAGGAAATCAAATTTCAAGTTGTAGATACGGAAATGGCTTATAACGCTATCTTGGGAAGGCCATGGATTCATGACATGGATGTTGTACCATCAACATTACATCAAGTTGTTAAATTTTCGTCACCATGGGGAATATGTCAAATCAGAGGCGATCAATAGGCCTCAAAAAGCATCAATTCCGTTGCAAATCCAACCAACAGGGATGAAGACAAATAGCAATTACAGAATTCAGTTGGAGGAGGTGCGGTATTAGCCCTAACTGAACAAAATCAGATAGATATGGACTCGAGACCTGATACTATTCAAGAACCGGAGTAAAATGATAACATCAAAACAACCATTGAGGAGTTAGAAGAAGTAATTCTGTTCATACACTGGCCTGAGAGGAAAGTGTATATTAGAGCCAACCTTAGCCCTGAGGTAAAACGTAAACTAATTGAATTTTTAAAAGCTAATGTAGATTGTTTTGCTTGGTCTCATTCTGATATGATAGGGATACCACCGGAGGTGATGACTCATAAATTAAATGAAGATCCATCTTATCCTCCAGTTAAGCAAAAGAAAAGAAAGCAAGGGACATTCAAAAATAAGGTGATTCACGAAGAAGTTCAGAAATTACTCAAAATCGGTTCGATTCGTGAGGTAAAGTACCCTGACTGGTTAGCTAACACTGTCATGGTACCAAAAAAGAACGTAAGTGACGAGTCTGTGTAGATTACACGGACCTTAATAAAGCTTGTCCAAAAGATTTTTTTCCTTTGCAACATATAGACCAGTTAATTGATGCTACTGCGGGACATGAGCTTTTAAGTTTTTTAGATGCATATTCAGGCTATAACCAAATCAAAATGGATCCAGAAGATGAAGAAAAAACTTCTTTCATAACAGACAGGGGGACTTATTGTTATAAGGTAATGCCTTTTGTCTTAAGAATGCAGGTGCGACTTATCAGAGGTTAGTGACTCAAATGTTCCAAGAACATTTAGGTAAAACCATGGAGGTTTATATAGATGTCATGTTAGTTAAAACGCAGCATTCAGAAGATCATATATCTCATTTATCTGAAACATTCAAATTTTGCGAAAATATAATATGAAGTTGAATCCAGAAAAATGTGCATTTGGTGTGGCATCAGGGAAGTTTTTAGGATTTCTTGTCTCTAACCGGGGTATCGAGGTAAACCCCACGCAGATTAAAGCTATCGAAGAAATCCCTAATATACTTTCAAACAAAAAGGAGGTGCAGATATTAACGGGAAGAATCGCAGCTTTAGGCAGGTTTATTTTTAAATCTTCAGAAAAATGCTTTAAATTTTTCTCAGCTCTTAAAAAGCAGGAACATTTTGAGTGGGATGAGGAGTGTCAACAGGTACTCAGGAATATGAAAACTTACTTATCAAACCCACCTTTACTTGCAAAACCAAAGGTAGGGGAAAAATTGTTCATCTATCTTGCAGTTTCAGAAGTAGCGGTAAGCGCGGTTTTAGTTCGTGAAGAACAAGGTAAGCAATCTCCGATTTATTATGTCAGTAAATCTCTATTAGATGTAGAAACACGGTATCCACAGCTGGAAAAGCTAGCACTTGCTTTAATCATGGCATCTAGAAAATTAAGACCATACTTTCAATGTCATCCCATTGTTGTGGTAACTGCATATCCATTACGAAGTATATTACATAAACATGAATTGTCAGGTAGATTATCCAAGTGGGCTATAGAATTAAGTGAGTATGAAATCACATACTTGCCCAGAACGGCAATAAAATCCCAAGTATTAGCTGATTTCATGGCAGATTTCATCCAGGGGATACAGTTCAAAGCCGATAAAGAAGTTCAAGTACTCAATGGAGCAAATCCAGGTACATGGACATTATTTACTGATGGATCATCTAATGTAAATGGATCAGGGTTAGGTATTGTCTAAGTGCCACCCACAGGTGAAACTATTAGACACACAATTAAATGTATTTCAATGACTAACAATGAAGCAGAGTATGAGTTTATGATTGCAGGATTGGAATTGGCACGAGAACTTGGGATAAATCAGATAATGATCAAAAGTGATTCACAACTCGTGGTTAATCAAATGCTGGGGACTTTCATAGCCAGGGAAGCCAGAATGCAACAGTATTTAGAAAAGGTGCGGGAATTGATTAAACAATTCCAAACTTGGAAAATTGTACAAATTCCAAGGGATGAAAATGGTGAAGCAGACGCATTAGCTAATCTTGCATCCGCAGCTGATGTAGCAAGTGATGCGAATGCCTCAATCATACATTTATTCCATTCAGCTCTCGAACCTGATAAAAATGAGGTAAATTTTAATCATTTAACCTGGGATTGGAGAAACGAAATTGTTGCTTTTTTACAGCATGGAACCGTGCCTATTGACAAAACAAAGGCTCATGCACTTCGCAAGAAAGCTACTCATTATTGTTTGCATCAAGGGAATCTTTATCGAAAGATGTTTGGTGGACCATTAGCAAGGTGTCTCGGACCTTCTCAAACAGAATATGTGATAAGGGAAATTCATGAAGGACATTGCAGAAATCACGCAGGTGGCAGGTTGCTAGTAAAAATGCTGATTCGAGCAGGATATTATTGGCCCAAGATGGAAGAGGAAGCTAACGATTTCGTGTCTAAATGTGATAAATGTCAAAGATACTACAATAATATGCATAGACCAGCTGAGTTACTCTACCCTGTCATAGCTCCGTGGCCCTTTATGAAATGGGGAATGGATATCGTAGGTCCATTACCACAAGCAAAAGGTCAGGTAAAGTTTCTACTTGTACTCACAGATTACTTCACTAAATGGGTAGAAGCAGGTGCATTTAAACAGGTGCGAGAGAAAGAAGTTAAAGACTTCATTTAAAGAAATATAATATGCCGTTTTGGGGTACCAAAGGAAATCGTGTGTGATAATGGACCGCAATTCATAGGAGCCCAAATCACAGAATTTTTTCAAAGTTGGCAGATTAAAAGGATAACATCTACACCATATCATCCAGTGGGTAATGGACAAGCGGAATCCACAAATAAGGTTATCATCAACAACTTGAAGAAAAGGTTACAGGATTCAAAAGGTAATTGGCCCGAGGTATTACCTGGGGTATTATGGGCTTATCGTACAACGACAAAAACAAGCACGTGAGAAACCCCATTTTCAATGGTTTATGGTGCGGAGGCCTTAATTCCAGTAGAAATAGGAGAACCAAGCATACGGTACATTCAAGCAACGGAGGAATCAAATGATGAAGAGATGCAGGTGAATCTTGATTTGTTAGAGGGAAGAAGAGAAGCTGCATTAATAAGAATGGCGGCACAAAAGCAAGTAATTGAACGATATTTTAACAGAAAAGCACGCCTCAGATTCTTTAAAATTGGGGACTTCGTACTTAAAAAGGTGTTCCAATCTACAAAGGCTGCTAATTCAGGAAAGCTGAGTCCAACGTGGGAAGGACCCTACAGAGTTCGTGACATTGCAGGAAAAGGAGCATACGAGTTGGAGACAATGGATGGAAAGCTCTTACCTTCACATTGGAATGCTGTCCACCTAAAAAGATACTACTTTTGAAAAAGTATCCACAGTCAAGTATCGCGATGTTAAAATTCATTTTTTAATTATTAACAATTTTACTAACAATTTTAGATGCTAGGCAAAAACCCTAACTCGTGCCAAATGATGAGTCATGACCTGCACGGCAAAATGTAATATTCTTAAATTTCCAGCCCAGGATTACAATTAATCTGATGGAAATACACACGGGTTAGGCAGTCTTCATCTCTAATCGCACCTCCGAGTCCCGTATATTTTTCTATTTCAGGAAAAGGACCAAATTGAGAAAAACAAAACAAGTGCTCGAGGCTTCATACTTCACCGCTCAAACACTTGGGGGACTTATATATTATACACAGAACAGATACATGCAAAAAACAGCTATGTAAATCAAACTACAAAGAGACAAGTGTTAAGCAGAAGTTATGGAATCCCAGCATAAGCATACATCATAGTATTCTTTCCCATGAGAACAACAGAGTCACCTCTCAAACTCGTGAGAACAATAGAGTCACCTCTCAAACCCTTCCTAGCACATGAAGATAGGGTCATGACTATATACTGAAACAGGTTATAAGGGAAAACCCTGTTTGAATTATATTTATTTTGTAAAAATCTGTTACAAGAAAAATAGTTATGAGAAAGTTATAGATGTACTTTAATACATGTAATACTCAAAATCTTGTTCAAGTTCATGAATAAAAACTTGTCAAAGTT
>MU764859.1:61710-75348 GCA_026770625.1 Nicotiana glauca
TAATTTAGTTTAAAATTGATTTGCTTCAAGTAGTTATATCTAAGTTGTGCTTAACTTTTGGTTGGTTATAAGGTCTAGTTAATCAAATTATAATTTCAGCCTTGTTTGACAAATTATGATCTAGGTTAATATTTTTTAAAACATGCATGTTTTGTGATGTATGGAAGTAAAGAAGAACTAGAATCGCAATGGTTGCACAAGAAACAGAAATGATTGAAGGTTACCTTTCCTCTCAGATTCAAAATCATAGATATTGTAGAAATGATCCAATAGCGTGGCCTGATCTTCTTTGATCCGTCAAAAGTGACAGTTTATCATCTTATAATGTGAGAATATAAGGTCTTAAAATGAACATCAGCAGGTGACTCAAACCACAATTCTCTTTACTCACTACACACTAATACACTCTTCTTTTTGGTACATACACTAATCTACTCTCTGCTCTCTCACAAACAAGAAGAATTTTATTTCATTCTAAGCGCATACCAATTGTATTCAATGAGGGATTTTGCGAGCCAAAACAGGGACTAGCGTTGTTACTCCTATTGCAATTTTGATTTTATATCTCCCAATATTGTATTGATAAAGAGACATGTGAGGACCAACTAATGTACGCAATTGAAATGGTGTTGGTGAAGAAAATTGATAGTCTGGAGAAAGCAACACTTTATTCATCTGAAACGTAGTTTGGCCACTTTGATGGCTGGGATTAAAACTCTTAACTCAACTTTGATGTTGCTTAGTTATCTTAGACTTTATTGGGGCTATAACTGTGATGAGGCACGAGAATTGTCATGCTATACATTCTGGTAAATTGCAGCCCCTATGAACTTGTTATCGCAACTACTGCAGATGCTATGCTCTGATGTGTCTTATTTTGATTGAAACTCATATTGTAGTCATGCATGATGCACTGTGGGCAATGACAGTTAACGCTTAATAGTTAACTTATGACTAATAACTAAATCTCTGTGCAGTATGCAACGGACCTTCTTATCTTCATACTTGGGAGAGCAATGACACGTGATATTCCAGATCAGTTATAGCTCAGATGTTATGAACTTTGTTTTACATGTTTAAAGCTCTAGAATTTTGGAAGTGCATATAACTTGTGCTCCGACTGTATCTATCAGCATAAAACTAGTTAATGAATGATAAGATTTCAAAATATAGAATATAAGCCTGTGCTCTGTCTGCTATCTTTATTCTTTCATCAAATAAAGTATTATAGGTAATTATGAAATTCGAAAATGAGGAGTGAGGATGTCAAGTTCACTTCTGCCCAAGTTTAAATATTCCGAATAAGGACTTAAACAACTTCACTACAGTTTATGCTCAAAAGTATGTCAATCTTAACGTTGAGTTTAAAGTGTTTGCCCTTCTGGCATCTTTACTAAAGGCATAGATATGTTAACAAATTGTCTAATTCTATCAACTCTTGCCAGGTGCAAGTTTAAGCATTAGTGGCAGATTATTTTTCTTTATTGGTTGTGTAGGTAATTTGTAGCAAACCCAAGCATGTTTCTGGAGCAGCATTTCCTTGTGGGATCCGAGATAACATTGTTGAATCTCTTTCTTACATATGAAATCATAAGTTTATAATTAATTGTCATGCTTTGCTAAAATTTACCCTCTAAGTGAAGATGAGATGTGACTGAAAGAGCCATTTTTTTGGAACAGAAGCATACCATGTTATTTGTTCATAATAGTTGGTCTCTTGAATGGTAAATCTCGAGTTGTCGTACCGGAATTTATCGAACCAAAGTAAGATTAACTATCCCAAAGCTTTTCTAATTAATTTTTTTTTTAATATTGTTGTAGCCTTGATGTTGTTGGATAGCACTTTGTGAATTTAGACTGCTTTTGGGGTAAGCGATTTAACTATTGCTCATATAAAATTACATATGTTATTTTACCAATAAGTATTTATTATTTTAAAAACTTTTGTACTTGCAGGTTTTGAAGATTGAAGCTACAAGTCAAGATGCAAGTTCAGAAGATGGAAGAGATATTATTGTTTTGCTAAAAATGTTATGCAAAATTTGATATCATAGTCTAGCTCAGGATGTTAGCTAAGTTTTTTTTGTTGAGGTGTTGAGAAAACATAGAAAGTAACATCATCATGGGATTTGAACTTGATATATTATCTTTTTATATCTGGATTTTTCAATACCAATTTGATATTTATTGATAAAAATTACTTTTTGTTACATTTAGCTTTTAGAACTACTCATGGTTATTAATAGACCATGAATATGATCACTAAATAACAAAATTATGTTAAATAGGGATGCCGTCTCTAAACATAATCTAGGACCAGTTAAAGGTTGGTCGCGAAAATGGTTTAACGACCAATTGTTTTGTCGGTCTCTAAGAGATAATTTAGGATCAATTGGCGTTGGTCGCTAAAAAGATTTAACGAAGAGAATATATATATTTTTCATCATCTATTAGAGACGAGAAATGTAGTCTCTAAATGTTATTCATGGCCAGGTTTTCTGGCCGTCTCTAAAAGATAATTTAGGACTAGATACAGTTGGTCGCTAAAACGATTTAACGACCTGAATAAATATTTTTTCATCGCCTACTAGGGACGAGAAATGTGGTTTCTAAAGGTATTCCACGACCAGTGTATTTATCCGTCGCTAAAGCTAATTAACGACCAAGTATCAGGACCCATTGTTATTGACATTTAGCGACGGAGGCTATTACGACGGGTTACGACCAGTCTTTTCCCTTCGCAGTCTACCTTATTGGGACCAGATTTCAACTTTTAGGGACCAAATTTCCCTTCCTTAAATGCCGTTTTTCTTGTAGTGTAACATAAAAGAAGAGAGCTACTACCTATTGTAGATTTTGGCCTAGCTTTTATTTTCTCATAGAAAACACCATCATTTACGTACGAAAGGATAATATTTCAACCTCAAGGAATAGGATTAGTCAGTCCGATGTCTGTTGGTAAGCAGCAACCAACTAAAATGTCAATAAGCTGAAAAGTTGGAATGGGAATAATCCACTACGTCAATTGTGGAGGGATTCAGTTTAATGTACAAAAGCTTAAATTAATTGGCAATCTCTTAGTGGAAAATTTTGACAAATTTACAGGGGAGAACAAGAACATATACAGATACGTAGTAAAGGTTGAACCTTTACGAGTTAAAGTTGTGTTGGATCTAAGAGTCACTTAGAAAAGGTTGGACTTTTATTATTCTTTCACTTGAAATATTATTCAAATAAATATTTTAGTATTATACAAATATTTTAAAAAGGCCTTCTTTATTTTCTTTTACTTTTAACTCTCTAAAGTATGATACTCTGTGAATATGACTTTAGCTACAATTTTTCAAAGGCCCAAGATCAAGTAACTTTTCTTTTTGAACTTAGATGATAGGGAACTAAATAAATTGCAACTAAAAACTATAACGCAAACATGACATTGAACAACATCAACCAAGGAATTTACTTTTACAAGAGTTAGGCATAGTTTTCTTAACGTGATGTCATCCATAATTCTTGACCGACTTGCCTCATTTGAACCACTTAAATTAGAAATAATATTGAGAATTCCAACAGAAACTCCATACTGTTAAATATAACAAAATTATATAACTTAATTTGTCATACAAATAAGTGGAAAGGAATGATATGGGAACGAGTCAGAAACAGAGATAGTGAGAGCGACAAAAGTAATTTAAACTCAGGCATCTCTGCTGCGTTATTAGGTGGATCATATGGTAAGTATGTGCTTTATCCTCGTTAAAGAACAGAGTAAGCCCTCTTTTGGTTTTAATATAAGTACAATAATTAAGCCCTCTTTTGGTTTTAATATAAGTACAATAATTAAGCCCTCTTTTGGTTTTAATATAAGTACAATAACTTTTTGTTTTCTTCCAGAAGCTTCATAGACCAGCTCTTCAAAAGTCTTGGCAAGTGTACTATAGAAAAAAAATTTAAAAGAATACATTCTACCTTCTCCAGATCTCACTTGTGGGATCACATTAAATTTTTTACTATTGTTGTATGTGTGCTGCAATATTTTGTGAAAAAAGTGAATGAACTGGAGTTGCACAGCTGCTGTTCAAACAGGTTGGGAGTAGTGATTGCATATATTCTTTTGATGCTTTCACCTTTATATCTAATAGTAGCAGTAAAAATGAATTGGTTGTGCAATTAAGGGGTGGGAAAATTAGTTGACTTAAGCTAAAACATCACCTTAACTGGACATAATAGTTCCATTTCTTATTCTGAAATGCAACAGAAAGACTTATCTCTTGCTAAGTTTAATTCAGAATGAAGTCTAGTGATCATATGGACATGTTAACATAACATGTGTATAAATGCTAGCTAGAATAGATTAGTAGGTAAATTTCTCTTTTGTCCAAACCTTGAGATTCTAGCTTCTTTAAAGTCTTGACCACAAATTTATCAATTATTATTACGAGAAAGATAGAAAATGCTGTCACTTTTTGTCAGGAGAGCAAAACACTCCCAAACCAATAAGAAAATTAGAAGTAATATGGAATTAAGAGTTTGCTTACGTGTATTAGACCAATAAAAAAATTGTAACGGAACAGAGTGAATTACCGGCATATGAGCAACATTCCTATCTTTTGCTAAATCAAAAACTTCCTTTCAATTCTTGACATCATGCCTAGCATTATGCACAACTTTGACAGAGAACTTGGTAACGAAATCATTAGCTCTAGGACCTACTGCTATAGTTTGATCTGGCGGAATAATTACCTTTAACTTTTCATTGTCACTATCTTTGCGTTTCTTTTGGATTGAAAGCTCTGTTGTCTTCTCCCTTCCCTTTCTCTTTTTACCTTCAGCTATATATGAAAATATGTAGGTGTATAGCAAACATAACATGTACTATCTAGATATTTTATAGGGCTGGATTATAAAAAATGAATTAACTAACCTAGCGGTGGGTTTGAGATTACAACAACAGTTCCAACATTATTAGAAACATGCGCATCTGTCATCATGATAGGCCGCAACACATATTAAAAGAATATTTCACATAAAGTTTTGACTGACACCATGGTTCATTTCTGTTTCCAGTTTCATCTCACAAGGTCGTAGAATTGAATGGTAAGAAACATTGAACTGATTACATCAAAGGATAAGTTATTCAACATATCTTTCATTTATTTATTTATCTAATGAGATATATTTATACAATTAAATTATTTATTAAATTAAAAAGGATAAGCATCTATACTAAGCATAAATTTGATAACCTCGAAATAATGGCCTTTGGAAATTAATCAAATTACATATATGAAAAATCTCTTTGCAACTTATAGTTATACCTATCAAGGTTTCACGAATAACAGAGAAAAACATTCGTGTTCGGTAGTTTCATTTTATTGTTATGGAGTGTAACATAAAGACATTAGCAGAAGATGAATCGAAAAAAGGAACAAGAAACTGGACAACAATAAAAGAAAAACTTATGCAAACTTTCTTTCTGAAGTATAAAGAATTAGAGGAGAAAATATTGCAAATCCTACTGTGGCATAGAAAAATTTATGATACCCATATCCATTAAGTACTTCATTGACAATAACAGAAATTGGTATTTCCATAATTTAGTGAAGCAATAATCGGGTAAAGCAATTAAAGATTGAATTTTTACCGGTTCTTCTCCGATCAGCCGCAGCAAGGAAGACGCAGCAGAGGAGGAGCCCATTCAAGTAAAACTGATAAGAAAAACCTAGACAAAATGGTTATTAGAGAGTGGGCTGCAACACCGGGAAAAGTAATTAAAAAGGAAAACGTTCGCCGCGTTTGATTTTGGTGCGGGAAAATAAAAATTTTTAGGCCACAACCCACGTATGTCATTGGCAAAATAATATTTATTGCCAACAAAATTTTTTTATTGTTGCTAATTCTGTTTATAATTTAACTGTATATTGTTAAAAGTTTTATTCTTTGCAACAATTATAATTAGTTATTGCCAATTATTAAAATTCGGCAACAATATTATAGTTGTTGCTATAACATTGTTGTCATTTGTTAAAATTTAAATTTTATTATCTAAGCCATAGAATTTGGCAACAAAATTAACATGTTTTCTAACAAGAAAAATTTGTTGCCAAAAAGTCTATGCTATGGTAACAATTTTATCGAGTTGTTGCCATTTATCCATTTTCGTCAATAATATTTTAGTTGTTGCTAAAATATTATTGCAAATTTCACACTTTCTTATAGTGACGGTCCGCGGTGGGGACCTTGTGGCCACGCTCGATTTTGTGCGGTCCGCGGTGAGGAAGAATCTGCAGGTTCACTAGTTTGACTTCGGAAGCCTATATCTTTTGATCTACAAGGAATTTTAAGATGATTCAAAAATGAAAGTTGTATCCCTTCGTATCTAATTTCTAGAAAGTTAAAGAAATCACAATTTGGACATCTTTAGAGAAAATAATGGCCAAAATACTAAATCATGTCACTACAGTCAACATTGTGAGCTCCGCGGCCGCACTCCTTTTTGTGCGGTCCGCACAGAGGATCTGAGATGGGTATATTTAAATGGAATTTTCAGTTATTTTTCACTTTTCAAAACCCCAAAAACATAAGAGGCGATTTTTCAAACAACCTTTCTTCTCCAAAACATTAGTAAGTGATTTCTAACTCATTTTCTTTACTCCTTAACTTCTTTTTACAAGATTTCATCCTAGAATCTAGGGTTTTCAAGGTGGAATTGGGAATTTTGGGTAAAACTTAAGAATATTAAAATTTGGGATTGAGACCTCAAATTGAGTTCGGATTCCAAAACCAATTATATATTCGGGCTCGGGGGTGAATGAGTAATCGGATTTTGGTCCTAACTTCGGGTTTGGACCAAGCGGGTTCGGGGTCGATTTTTGACTTTTTGGGAAAAACTTTAGAAAACTTATTTTCATGTATTAGAATTGTTTCATTTAGAATTTATTGATATAATTAAGTAACTTGTGGCAAGATGCGAGCGAGTTGGTGGTGGAATCAAGAGGTAAAGCGATAGTTGAGGCTTGAATTGTGTTCGTTGCATCGAGGTAAGTGTTTGGTCTAGTCTTAGCTTAAGGGATTAAGAGTTGTGTCTTAATTGTTATGTGTTAGCTGTGGAATATGATGTATAGGCATGGTGACGAGTATCTATACGTCGGTATCAAGCATGCCCGTGAGTCCTGTATTGTAATTGTTATGACTCTGTTGTGGTTTATTCGTGCTTCACATGAGGATTATCATTATAGTTCCCTATCCAGGATGTTGGAGTTATATTACTGTTCCCTTGCCGAGATGTTTATGTTATATTACTGTTCCCTTGTCGGGATGTTCTTGTTATATTATTGTCCCCTTGTCGGGATATTGTTGTTATATTATTGTTTCATTGCTGAAACTCTTTTATGATTGGTGTTGAAATATAAAATGGGAGCGGGTTGCACACTTGCAATGGTAATATATGAAATGTGAGCGGGTTGCACGCCTGCAATGAGATATATAAAATGGGAGCGGGATGCACGCCTGCAACGAGATATATGAAATGGGAGCGGGTTGCATGCCTGCAACGAAAATATATGAAATGGGATCGGGTTGCACTCCTGCAACAAGATATATAAAATGGGATCGGGTTGCACGCTTGCAACAAGATATATGAAATAGGATCGGGTTACACGCCTGCAACAAGATATTTGAAATGGGAGCGGGTTGCACGCCTGCAACAAGAAAGAGATAAAAGTGAATACTGTGTTTGTTTCTCTTATCCTTGTTAGAATACTGTATTTGTTTCTCTTATTCTTGTTAGAAATTGAATTTTGGTTTCTCTACATGCCTCTTTGGTATTCTGTTGTTATCTGGTACTCCCCGCAATATATTTTTTCCCCTCCCCTCTTTAATCATAAATATCTGCCTTTATTTTCGCTGTATATGATTTAACTGTATATATTTATTTGGTAATCTGGTCCTAGCCTCGTCACTACTTCGCCGGTGTTAGATCAGGCACTTACCAGCACATGGGGTCGGTTGTGCTGATACTACTCTCTGCACTCTTTTGTGCAGATCTCAGTGTTGTAGATTACAGACCGCAGTGAGATAGCTGTTTCGTGTTCATCAGGCGACCCGAGGTAGTCCTGCAGGCGTCCGCAGGCCTTGGCGTCTCCTTCTATCTATTATTCCTGTTTCTTTCATGTATTTCCAGAGACATAGTTGTGTTATTTCTTTCAGACTTTTATTTGTAGTACTCTTAGACAGTCTGTAAAGTTGTGACACCAGTCTTGGGTAGATTTGTTATGGATTGGTATTAATTGTATTATTAAAATTTGCAACTTAGTCTTCCGCCTATTTAAATTCTGTTGTTTCAATCTTGGTCCTTAATTGTTATCGGATTAACAATGAAAATAAGGTAAATAGTTAAACTGGTTGGCTTGCCTAGCTTTCACGAGTAGGCGCCGTCACGATTCCCGGTGATGAAAAATCCGGATCGTGACAACTAATTGTAATTTATTGCTATTGTATGTCATTAATTACGTATGTTATTTTCTGTTGTGCTTTGTCTCATCAAATTGTTCTAGAGACTAGAAAGAAAGTTATTCTTTATATTTTTTAGTATTAACCTTTAAAAATATTGAGTTTAGTTTATTTCTGAAAAATACTTTAATTGTTTTTTCGTAAGTTCGAATTTTGTACCTTGTGGAGATAGCAAAAAGTCAATTCTTTGTTCAAAGAATTTCAGTTTGTCCTTGTTTGCTTTTACCTCTACAACGAAATCTCAAATCCTATTTTAAAGTTGTCTCTGAAAATTAAGGCACCTAAATTAGGATGGATAGACATACTTTTACACACAAATATCTGTTTACTAAAGGAAAATAGTTAATAACAGAATAAATCTTTTTTCCCAGCACCTATTTTTAAATGGGTAATAATCTTTTTTCCCGGCACCGAGTTTTAAATGGGTAATATAGCTAATTACTAATGGGAAAATAAGAACACTAGAATAAACTAACCCTTCAATATTCACAAGTCATGGCTGCTTTTACTTGTCGATCACGACATCGGGATCCTTACACAAATAGTCAGTCATATTCATTATATATTTTTTCTAGTCATATACAAATATTATACATAGTTATACACATATAATAAATAAGTGATACATATATTATATATTCGCGAACTATTTTTAGTTTAAGCGATTGGATGATCGGCTATTTGGGTTAATTCTTCATAAAATATGAAGAATCACAGCAGGGCTATTAGTTAAAGATGGATGACAAGCCTAATTTCTGGGCCTGGTTCCCTTTGGACCTTGGGTCACTGGGCTTTCGCTTCTATATTTACGTAAAAATTACGCGAAGCATCCTATTTGGTCACCCCCATTTAACATATACTCTAATTTTTATAATTTCAGGCTCCTCCTTCTTCCTGCTATCTGTCCGCTACTTTCGTCCTCCTTTCTTTATTAATCTCTTAGAACATCTAATACTTCACTTCATCATTTGTATTTGTGCATATGCTTACATTACAATGCTTGGGGTGAACTGCTTTTCTCTGTGCTTTTTACATTTATTGTTTCCAAAATTTATAATTTAGATACTATTGGCAATCTGATTATTTTATAGCAGTAATACACTATGAAAAAATAAGGTGATTATTTATCTAGTATGTTAGAAAGCTTTTTCAAAAACTTCAGCATATATATTGCTGAAGTTTTTACAAATGAACTAAATAACTTCAGCATCTTCTGCTGAAGTTTTTGAAAAGGCTTTTATGACAAAACTAATGAATCCAGGATAAAAAAACTTTAGCTTATTTAGTGCTGATGTTTTTACAAATGAACTAAATAACTTCAGCATCTTCTGCTGAAGTTTTTGAAAAAGCTTTACGACAAAACTAATGAGTCCAGGACAAAAAAACTTTAGCTTATTTAATACTGAAGTTTTTACAAATGAACTAAATAACTTCAGCATCTTCTGCTGAAGTTTTTGAAAAAGCTTTACGACAAAACTAATGAATCCAGGACAAAAAAAAACTTCAGCTTATTTAGTGCTGAAGTTTTTACAAATGAACTAAATAACTTCAGCATCTTCTGCTGAAGTTTATGAAAAAGCTTTACGACAAAAATAATGAATCTAGGACAAAACTTCAGCTAAAACATGCTGAAGTTCAGCAAATAGAGAACAAAACTTCAGCTAGTAGAATGCTTAAGTTCAGCAATTACAAACAACTTCAGGCCCGTCTACTAGAATGCTGAAGTTTGCGTGATTCCCTTTGCTACTTCAGGCCCGTATGCCTGAAGTTTAAGTGAAAAGTGGGCAAGCTTGCAATTTTTTTGCAAAGTGGGTATAATTTAAAACGTTACCCAAAAAGCGGGTATAAATACAAATCCCCCAATATTTGCTGGCTAATTTACACAAATGTCATCTTTTTAGGGGGAGAAATTCAAAAATAACTAGATTTACAAGTGGTCATTCAAAATAGCCACAGTTTCAAAAGTAATCAAAGTTTAATCACTTTTCATGTAAAGATAAATCTGAATGAATATACTGTTCAAAATCCGAAAAAATACTCCAGTATATTATACTGGAACTCCAGTATAATATACCAATCCAGTACACCAATCTCCGGTATATTATACTGGAACTTTCTGCGTGTTGGAGTTCCAGCATAATATGCTGGAAGTTCATACACAGGTGCACCGATCTCCAATATATTATACTGGAACTTTCTGTATTGCAGCAAAATAATGGCTATTTTTTAATGACTTTGCAAGCGCTTGCTATTTTTGAATGACCAGTTCGAAAACTGGCTAGCCCGTGCTATTTTAACCTTCTTAGGTTACTGTTAAAATTTTGTCTTTAAAATGTTGTGCAAATATAGCCCTTGAAAAATTTGCGTTATGGAGAATTTTTTACTCGGATCAATGTTTAGTCATATAATTTTGTTCATAATCCATTAGACTATGTGATGATAGACTATAATTACGTATTTTAGTCGCTTATTACATTCTAATTTACTGCATTTTAATTGAGTTTGAGCTTTAATCGCTAGTGTTTTGCACTAATGGTATGTTTTATGCCTTGTAGCTATGTGGATGTTATGGAATGAATTCAAGTGATTTAGAGCTTTAAAGTTTGAGTAAAAGTTTAAGAAATTAATCCACAATCGTGTTTGGGGGACAACGGATGATAGTTAGAGCAAACAAAGACTCATGTAGGTATATTATGTACTGTCTAATAAAATAGATATAACTTTTTGCTCAGAACTCCATTTTGGCTCTACAATATATGGTTGAAAAGATAACTCAAAGTGCTACAGATTTCATGTTTTACATTTGTCTAAATTCGAAACGGAACAGGGTGAAAAATGCACGTCAATAGCGCGATCGCGCTCGTCAGGCAGAACACCGGGCCACTAGCGCGACCGCGCTAGTCAAACCCGGGAATTCACATTGGAGAAGGTATAATTGTTTGGGACCAACCTTAATTGGTATATATACATGGAAAAATGTTATTTTGAGGAAGGATAACGTTTTTGAGAGGAAAACACAAGCACAAAGCCGCCGTGGCGGCCGGGTTTCATCTTTTCTTCCACCAAACTTAGTAATTTTTATTTTTCTTTGCATGATTTGTTGTTTTGCTACCATGTCTATGTGGAGGTAAACTTCACGTTCTAGGACTCAATATGATTAAACCAACTTTGTTAAATTAAACTCTGAACAACAACAATCATGTTTCACCCATGACCCTAGAACAATAAGTTTTAGCCACTCATAGTAGCGTTCATCTCAATAATATTTACTTTCATTCGAAACGTAAAAACAAGAAGAAGAAAAGAAGAACTTGCTGTTGGATTTTCCTCCTTGCCTCTTGCCTCTCTGTTTCTTGCATTAAACTATGAAAACCTTGATAGCTAATCCTTGGGTGAGCTTGACTTTATATAGGTTAAGTGAAATTTCCTCCAAATTTCTAATTTTGCCCCTAACAAATCTTTTCCGGAACTGGGACTAGCGCGAACGCGCTAATGCTCGCACTAGTCAATTGACATTCTGCCTCCCGCATCTGGACTAGCGCGATCGCGCTACTGCTCGCGCTAGTTCAGGCCATTTTTTCTTCAATTCTTTGTCTAGTCTTTGCGCGCACTCAGCTCCGAAGGGTCTTTCTTGCTCCAATGTAGCTCCAATCACAACTTTAAGGTATCATAAATGCTCACCATACTACAATGTGTAAAATTCACAATTAGAGCCCATTTTTCATCATTTAACCATATTATGATATTGAAACATAATCAAGCGGGAGCATAAACAATTGCTAAATCACCTAGACCTAGAGTATTATCAACACCCCACACTTAATTCATTTCTCGTCCTCGAGCAATCAAACTATAATCTCTAGAGGTCCCACTCAACAGTTTCCCTTAACGCCTTACACCTAGAACAATTCACATATGCTACGCCTAGTAGTGAACAATCTCAACCTCAAAGATCGACTCTCAAGTGCCAGACAATATTCACACTTCCTCAAAGTACTGTACACAGAAGTCAAGACTTGCTTTTCCTTCACGAATCACATGTCCTCACAATCACAGCTAAGAGAATAAAATCAATTCATACATTCGAATCTCATGCTTACTTATATCAAAGAGAATCTCTCAACCTCACAAAAGAAATCACATACATGTAATTGGTACCATAAGCTTGCCCTTAATGTAAATCTCTACTAATGCAGGCTCGCTCTATCTAAGATCAATTAGGACTTTTTCATAGTTGTAATGTGGGCTAAGGGATGGGTAAGATATATTTAGGAATAGTGACTAACCCTCCTAAGCACTTTAACACACCACATAATCAACTTTAAGCGCAAATTTTTCAATCCACTTGACTTTAACAAACAATATCACCCCGAAAATGCTCCCTTCTTCTTCAAGCACTACATTAATTCATACCCACTAGCAGGAACAAGACAACAATGTATTCATCTCTATTTTTTTTTAAATTTCCGCTAGTAGTGTATTATTTTACAAAACAAGTGCACCTTTCTTCCTTTTATTGGTTCCACTCAAAAGTCACCCCACACATAGTTCCTTCTTACTTCTTTTAGCGCTCATCTCACGATTAAAGTGCTTTAAGAGGAAAAAGGATCAAAACAATGATAATTTAGAACAAAAAGGGTATAGGCTTGTAATGTGGGTGCAAAATAAAAGTCTATAGGCTCAAAAGGGGTAACTAGAGATATAATTTATCTGTGGTATTCAATTAAGCTCAAAAATATCAAAGAAAGTCTAAAATCATTTTTCAAACCAAGCATTACTTAAAATTTTGCTTCGACTCACATACCGGGTAAGTTCTAGACACAAGTATAAACATGGACTACACAAAAACCTCACCATATATGGCATATGACTCATTCCAGATTAACTCATCGAGACACTCCATTATGAGCATTCAAGTCAGTGACAAACATTAAAATTAAAGCACTTTAGTGAAGTTCAACCAATAAGACTAAGCGTTACACACTGTGAGCACGTGATTTTTGCCCCAAGCAAATTATTCCAAAAATATATGCAAAAATGATTTTTGTGTGAAAATTTGTTGATAATTGTGTGGAAATACCTGGATTTGTTTTTATTTTGAAAAAAAAAAATAATAAAGCAAAGAAA
>MDKF010918779.1:0-21911 GCA_026770625.1 Nicotiana glauca
GCTTGATCACGAACAAGTAATTTGATCTTGAACGCCTTGGTATTTGATTTGGCTTCGTTCTTGATCTTGAACTCGTAGCTTGAGTGCTTGAGCTTGTAGCTTGTAGAGAAATCTGCGGTGTTTGATTCACGAGCTCTCTGCTTGCTTCTTGTTCTTAATTCTGGTGTCTTCTAGCTTTATGAAGATCTCTATTTATAGTTGTAAGGAGTGGTGTGGCTCTGTGATTTGATTGGTCCGTTTGAACCGACCAATACCATCCAGACACTTGGCATGATTTAATTTGCTCATTTACTTGTCTTGGATTGCCACATCACTTGACACATGGCATGATTTTGTTGGCTCGTTGCACTTACCAGCACATGGGGCCGGTTGTGTTGATACTACACTCTGCACTCTTTTGTACAGACCCCAGTGTAGTAGACTCCGAACCGTTGTGTGATTGCTGATTCTTGTTCATCAAGCGACCCGAGGTAGTCTTGTAGGCGTCTGCAGGCCTTAGCGTCTCCTTCTATCTACTTTTTCTATTTCTTACATGTATTTCTAGAGACAATGTTGTATTTCTTTCAGACCTTTTATTCTTAGACCATCTATAAAACTGTAACACCAGTTCTGGGTAGTCGAAACTCAAACAGTTGTATTGGATTCATATTCAGAAATTTTTATTGCTTTTCTTCTTTTTTTTGGTAAATTTCACTGTTTAAAGGTGAATGCTTCATAATTGTTCACAGAATATAAAATGTATAAAAAGGGTATTTGTTCAATAGTCGGCTTGTCTAGCTCGCATTAGTAGGCGCCAGTGGAAAATCCGGGTCGTGACCTAAAGGATGTACGGTGCATAGAAGAGGAAGTTGTTTGGTTGCATTAAGGTGAGGTTACATTCTGCGATGTCGGAGTGCTAATGGAGTACAGGTCGTCCGGTCCGATTGATCGGTCTAATATTCTTACATATCTCCACTATTCATAAAAATCAATGTGTGTGTGTGTATATATTATAAAAGAGTGTATATAATATGAGTTTCTGCTGTTTTGCATCAAGGTTAAAGCTTGAAGAGAATATGGAAGCCATGGAAGACTCACAGGGGCGGACCCACGTGGAGTCAAGTGGGTTCATATGAATCCGCTTTATCGAAAAATAACACTGTATATATAAGTATATTTTTGCTGTTTTCAGACAAGAAAAAGTATAAATATAATTTTGAACCCACTTGAAACAAGTAAAATGCCTAGCTTGTTGTTAAAGAGAGTTCAAATTTTCCATAAGTTCTTGAGTTCGAAACCAACTTGTCACATATGACTTCTAATAAATTTTTTTTGAACCCGCTTGATAGAAATCCCGGGTCTGCCACCGAAGACTCATAGTCACAGCTGACATGGGAAAAAAAGCAAAATGACACTATAAAAGAAAGTTGATTAGTGAGGAGCAAAATGACCAGTTACGTTGTGGAGCAGTTTTTGTATATTTTGTTTTTGTGGTTTGATTTCAAATGATTTAAAATATTTGCTTTATTTAATTTTGGATGCTGGTTATGCAAAAAAAAGTCAATAAATTTATTGTAGTACATTATTCAAACAAATGTTTAAGTCGTCGTATATTTTATCATGCAATAGATTAATTAGTTATATGGTAAACTTCTCTAATAAACTTAAAAAAAAATTCCGGAATGTATTGCAAGAATACAAAAGCTTGAATTAATTAAATTACTTACTCCATTCAATCCATTTTAATTAATTTTTAGGTGTTTTCACACAAATTATGAAATCACGTTTTAGCATTAATTAACAATAAAAATGACCATATATATAAAACTTTATTTGTTCTTTAAAAATATAACAATTACTCCTATGCTTAGGGGTATCAATGGCTCGGTTCGGTGGGTCTTTTTATATAGAATTTATACCATACCAATTTTTCTGTTATTCTGTTATGTGTATCCAAAACTAGAGTTTTTGAAACCGTCTCAATCCTATCGATTTCTCTTCGATATCGGTACGGTTTGTCTATTTTTTAATATTATTTAAATATCATGTAAAAATCACTAGTAGAAGTTAAATGTGATAATATACTTACTCTTACAAGGCATAGCAAGACTTTATAGACATTTTACTATTTAAAGGGTGACGAATTAAGAAAACATGAAAGTAGTTAGAGTATAGATCCGTCAACTATTCTATAACAGTATAAAAAAAAATTATACAATGTCACGACCCGGATTTCCTACCATCGGGATCGTGATGGCGCCTACTCGTAGTAGCCAGGCAAGCCAACTTATTTACCTTTTCATCATTAAATAATTATCTTAACAGTCTAAAGCATCAATATAAAATATTAATTCTAATGAGAATAATAGCGGAAGTCTGTCTGATAAATACGAATTCAAATACGGAACAGTCATTAAAACCTCTACCCAAGATTTGGTGTCACATTACTTACGAACTACTAAAGATGTACTAAAACAATGGTCTGAAAGAAATATATAAGCTGTCTGTCTCGAAAATAATGAGGTAACAGTCTAATAAGAAAAACATAGAGAAGAGACGCTGGGCCTGCGGACGCCTGCAAGGCTACCTCAGTCTCGTGAAAATGAAAACCTGCTCCCGCACTAATGCTGCTGCTGCTCCTTAAAACCTGGACATGTGCAAAAATGCACAGAAGTGTAGCATCAGCACAACCGACCCTATGTGTTGGTAAGTGTCTAGCCTAACCCCAGCGAAATAGTGACGAGACTAGACTGGACACCACATAAACCTGTGCAGTTATAAATATACAACGAACATCGAATACAAGGCAATTAACAACATGGGAGGAGAACACATGCTAAGGGGAGATACAATATCAACAGTAATCCCAAGTAACAAACTAGAAAAGCTTAAGCTCACAATGAACAAGGAATCAATACTCAGTACAAACACATGGCATCAATAACTGTTGCGGCGTGCAACCCGCTCCACAAATATCACTGTTGCGGCGTGCAACCCGACCCATACCATTTATCAGGTATCACTGTTGTGGCGTGCAACCCGACCCTCATATATCATTGTTCAATATTGCGGCGCGCAACCCGCTCCTCAATATCATTCAATAGCCTGACTCTCCAAACAACAGTCACAATTAATGGACATAACAATAAGCAAACATTTGACAAAAATCCCGGCAAGGGAATAGAATCCAACAAGTTTAACCAAACGTCCCGGCAAGGGAATAATCAACAATGCTTTCCTTTTATTACTTTTCTTATCTTACAATTCACTATATCATTTTGAGCCAACGCTCCAAATCATCCGGTCATTTCATATACTTTCAATATTAGTATCACAATTCGAGTCAATGCTCCCAGGAATCAAATAATTATTTTACCGTTCACATGTTATTCACAACATATAGAATTTCTCCAATAAACACGGAGTTCACAACCAAGTCATGAAAATCACATTATAAGGACTCACGGTCATTCTAGATACCAATGTATAGATACTCGTAACCATGCCTATACATCGTACTTGATCACAAAGCAATTAGCAACAAGACTCAACTCTTATTCCCTCAAGCTAGGGTTAAACCAAACACTTACCTCAAAGCCTTGAAATCTACTTAATCCTCAACTATTGCTTTACCTTGCGGTTTCACCTCCAATTCGCTTGAATCTAATCACAAATTATTCAATTACTTTAATAAACACTATATGAATATATTTGAATGCATAAAAATGATTTTTCCAAGTTTTTTCCAAAATTCCAAAAATGCCCCCGGGCCCACGTGGTCAAAACACGAGTTTCGGGCCAAAATTCGATTACTCATTCCCCCACGAACTCAAATATGTAATTAGTTTTGAAATCGGACCTCAAATCAAGGTCCAACTCCCCAATTTATAGAAAACATAGGTTCTATCCAAAAATCACAATTTCACCCATGAAAACCCTTGATTTCAAGTGAAAAATATATTTAATGATGTTAAAGATTGAAAGAATCGAGTAAAAATCAACTTACAAGTGTTTTGGGATGAAGTTTGCTCTTGAAAAATCGCCTATGGGGTTTGGGTTTTGAAAAGATGGTGAAAAGTGATGAAATTTTGACTAAGTATAAAAATTGGTGGGTTGCGGATATGGCAATTGCGAACCTAGGTTCGCATTTGCGAAAAATGCAGGTTTGGGAAATGCGACAATTTAGTTCGCATTTGCGAACTTGGGCCTGGGGGGCAGGGTTCGCTTTTGCGAACTTTTGATCGCATTTACGATCCGGCCCAGGTTCCCCTAATTCGCATTTGCGAGGAAGAAGGCATTTGCGATCCCATGCAAAAATCCCCAACTTCGCAATTGCGATTCAATGTTCGCATTTGCGAACTCACAATTGCGAGCCCCATCTTCGCATTTGCGAAGATCACAGAAGCCAGCAAACCAGATTTTCAAAAATATGAGAAATGCAACTCGTGGACTATCCAAAACTCACCCAAGCCCTCGGGGCTCCAAACCAAACATGCACACAACCTCAAAAATATCCTACGGACTTGCTCGCGTGATCAAATCGCCAAAATAACATCATTTACATAGAATCAAGCCTCAAAACTCATGATTTTTCTTCTAAAATTCATAAACTTTCAAACTTGGAACTTATAGTCCGAAACACGTCAAACAACGTCCGATTTCGACCAAACTTCACAGGAAGCGCTTAAACAATATATAAGACTTGTACCGGGTGTCGGAACCAAAATACGAGCCCGATACCAAAGTCTTTTAATAAATTTTCATTTCCAATTTCCTTAACAATTTCAGAAAAATAATTTCACGGAAAAATTCATATCTCGGGCTCTAGACCTCCAAATTCGACTCCGGGCACATGCCCGAGTCCCATATTTTTCTACGGATCTTCCGGGACTGTCCAATCTAGGGTCCGGGTCCGTTTACCAAAAATATTGACCAAAGTCAACTATAATCATATTAATATCAAAATTCTTCAAAGTTTTCACAGAATTCACATATTTCAACATAAAGGCTTTCCGGCTACGCGCCCGGACTGCGCACGCAAATCGAGGCAAGTAAAAATGAGGTTTTCAAGGCCTCGGAAGCGCAGAACAAGTGAGGAAACAGGTATAAAAGAAATTATAGATTTGTCAACTATTCTACAACAATATAAAAGAAATTATGCAAAGACAAAGAAAATATATGTAAATTAAACGAGTGAAAAGATATTAACCAAGTTGAGACTCGAAAATAAAGTCTACAGAAGATTCAATATTCAAAAGGTAAATATAAATAATACGAAATGAAACATATTCAATACATTGTAGTTTGCTACTCATAATTCCTATAATACTTTGTATTTTGCTAGTGAATATGCTGGAAATAATTTAGTTTCAGTTTGAGTAGCATAACATGTTTGAGAATTAGGATTTAGAGTTTAATTACTTGTTGGCATATAAGCGTTTTCATAATTTCGAACCCTGAGAAAAAAATTAATGCTTTATTATTTTTAAGCTTAAAATATAAATATATTTTTAACATATAAATTTATTGGTACGGTTCAGTATTTTTTCGGTTTATTTTTATAAAATAAAAAATATACCCTAATTATCGATACGGTTATGAATTTATATAAACATATGGTTTTATTAAATGAAATCTAAAAAGCGATTCTGTGTCGGTTTAGTCGATTTTTAAATATTCATTGACACTCCTACCTGGGCTCTTTAATCTAAGAGTAACTTTAGACAAAAAAAGTTAATTCCTTCTTGATATATGATAAAATAGTTATCGTGGACCATTGAAAAAAAGCTAAAAAAATTACTCCATCAGTTTCAAATTAGATGACTTTTTAGTTTGTTTTAAAATAAATAACATATTTTTAAATTTGAAAATAATTCAACTTTAAACTATTCATTTTATCCTTGATGAGAAGCTTTTATAACTACACAAATATCATGGCCGCACAAAACTTTTACCCTTAAGCTTTTAAGATCACAAGTTATAAAAGTTTTTTAAAAAAAATTTTGTGACGAGTCAAATTAGCTTATTTAAATTGAAACGGAGAGAATAATAATTAAAATGCACCGGAGTAAGTATTTTAGTAAAATCGTTTGAAAAAATAATTAATGAGCAAAAATCTTGCGTATTTAATGCGCAGCCCACGCACACAATACACAAAATATAAGTCATGCACGCGTGGGGGCCAGCAGCTGGCATAGACGCATCACAGCCGTTGATTTGAGATGATGAATGATTCGATTTTAATTTCCTGCCGTTTGACTGTGCTCTTAGTCCTTTGCTTGCATACACCTAGTACTGAGGATTTCATTTTCACCTTTTCGGCAAAATAATCTCTTTTGCTTTTCCTCTCCATCTCTGCCCCGTCAACGTGCCACTTTATTTGAAGCAACCTAACATCAGCGAAGTAGTGACGAGGTTAGGACCAGACTACTAAATAAACCTGTACAGTTATATAATATACAACAAAAAGTAAAACAGAAAAAGACAAATAAAGATGGAATAGGGAAACATGCTTCGGGGAATAACAGTTAACAACAAATTATCAAGAGAATCATAAAAGAATCACAAATCCAACTTCTAACAAGGATAAGGAAAACAAAGGCATATTTCACTTTCATTCCACATCTTGTTGCAGACGTGCAACCCGATTCCATTTTCGGTATCTTGTGGCAGGTGTGCCACCCGCTCCCATTTCATGTATCTTGTGACAGGCGTGCCACCCACTCCCATTTCAATTATCTTGTGGCAGGCGTGCCACCCGCTCCCATTTCAAATATCTTAATGCATGCGTGCCACCCGCTCCCACATCATATATCTTGTGGCAGGCGTGCCACCCGCTCCCATTTCAAATATCTTGTGGCAAGCGTGCCACCCACTCCCATTTCAAATATCTTGTGGCAGGCATTCCACCCGCTCCCATTTCAAATATCTTGTGGTAGGCGTACCGCCCGCTTCCATTTCATTTATCTTGTGGTAGGCGTACCACCCGCTCCCATTTCAAATATCTTGTGGCAGGCGTGCCACCCGATCCCATTTACAAACAAACAATAATTACAAAGAATCCCGGCAAGGGAACAGGAGTAATATAACAACTTCCCGGCAAGGGAACATTAATATTTCAATAACATCCCGGCAAGGGAACAATAATATCTAGACAAAATCTCGAAAAGGGAACAATAATATCTAAACGACATCCCGACAAGGGAACAATAATATCAAAACAAACATCACGGCAAGGGAACAATGATGATAGCAACATATGAGGCACAATAAACCACAACGGAGTTATACAATTATAATATAAGACTCAGGGCATGCTTGACCCTGACGTATAGATACTCGTCACCATTCCTATACGTCGTACTCCACAATTAACACGTAGAAAATAGACACAGCTCCTAATCCCTCAAGCTAAGGTTAGACCAAACACTTATCTTGATGCCACGAACACAATTCGCGATTCAATTTTAGCTTCACCCCTTGATTCCACCACCAATTCGCTTGTATCTAGTCACAAGTTACTTAATTACATCAATAAACGCTAAATGAATCAATTTGAATGCATGAAAATGAGTTTTCCAAAGTTTTGCCCAAAAAGTCAAAAATCGCCTAGGGCCCACATGATCAAAACCCGAGGTTCGATCCAAAACCCGATTACATATGCCCCCGCGAACCCAAGTATATAATTTGTTTTGAAATCGGACCTCAAATCGAAGTCCAAATCTTCAATTTTTGAAAAACCTAGGTTCTACCCAAAACACCCAATTTTCCCCATGAAAATCATTGATTTTAAGTTGAAATCATGTTAAAAGATGTTAATAATTGAAAGAAATAAGTAAAACTTAATTTACAATCGATTTGGAAGAAGAGTTGTTCTTGGAAAATCGCCCTAGGGAGTTTGTGTTTTGAAAAAATGTGAAAAATAGGTTGAAAATCGTCTACGTATAAAATTTGCAGGTCGCAGGTATGGAAAATGCGAACAGGGGTTCGCAATTGCGAACCCCAACCTCTGCGAAGTTGGGAAATGCAAAACAGGGCTCGCATTTGCAAACCCTTCAGAAATGTTGGACTTTCACATTTGCAAAACAAATATCGCATTTGCAACACATATGTCGCATTTGCGGCGAAGGCATCGCATTTGCGGAAAGGAAACTCGCATTTGCGAGACAAGGCAGGCCTGGGCTGGTTCGCAATTACGACCAAGCCCTTGAATTTATGACGCATTTGCGATCGAGGCTTCGCAAATTGCGAAGCCTGCAGGCCTGATCACACCAGCAAAGATCCTGCAATTTTCTAAGTTCAAAATGCACCCCGTGGCCTATCCAAAACTCACCCGAGCCCTCGGCGCTCCAAACCAAATATACACCCAACCTCAAAAATATCATACGGACTTATTCGTGTAATAAAATCACCAAAATAACATCATGAACATCGAATTAAACCTCAAGATCAATGAAATTTCTCAAAACTTCTTTAAATATGAAATTTGCATTTAAGGTCCGAATCACGTCAAATGGGTTCCGTTTCTTACCAAACTCCACAGAATTGTCTTAAATCACATATAAGACCTGTATCGAGTGCTGAAACCAAAATACGGACCCGATACCAACATGTTCTAATCAAAATTCATTCCCAAATCCTTTTAATAATTTTAGAAAATAATTTTCTTCAAAAATTTATTTCTCGGGCTTGGGACCTCGGAATTCAATTTCGGGTATACCGCCAAGTCCCATATTTTTCTACGGACCCTCCGGGACCGTCAAATCACGGGTCCAGGTCTGTTTACGCAAAATATTGACTGAAGTCAAATTAATTCATTTTATAGTCAAAATTTATCATTTTCTACAGATTTTCACATATAGGCTTTCCGGCTATGCAATGGTGCACGCAAATTGAGGTGATGCTAAAAGAGGTTTTTAAAGCCTCAGAACGTATAATTCATTTTAAAAACAAGTGATGACCTCTTCGGTCATCATATTCTCCACTTCTAAAACAATCGTTCGTCCTCGAACGAACATAAGAAGGAAGTACCTGAGTCGGGGAAAAGATGGGGATAACGGACTCGAACTCCCAGGTTGAAGCCTCAGTAGGCTGACCTCTCTAATAAACACGTACAGAAGGAAAAATCTCCTATCTCAACTGACGAACCTACCGGTCTAGAATAGCTACCGGTTCCTCCTTATAGGACAAGTCCTTGTCCAACTAGACAGTGCTGAAATCCAACACGTGGGATGGATCGCCGTGATACTTCCTAAGAATGGACACATGAAATACTAGATGCACGGCTACTAAGCTCGGCGGCAATGCAAGTCTATAAGCCACCTCTCCCACTCGGTCAAGAATCTCAAACGGGCCAATGAACCTAGGGCTAAGATTGACCTTCTTCCCAAATCTCATCATGCCCTTCATAGGCGACACTCGAAACAATACCCGCTCACCAACCATCAATGCTAAATCATGAACCTTGCGGTCGTCATAACTCTTTTGCCTAGACTGAGCTGCAAAAACTGATCCCACGAGCCTCCAAAGTCAATAACACAAGCTCGGAGCATATCCTCCAGAATCTGAATGGTCCGCTCGGACTGCCTGTCCGTCTGAGGATGAAATGTTGTGCTCAACTCAACCCGCATGCCCAACTCTCGTTGAACTTCCCTCCAGAAGCGTGAGGTAAACTGCGTACCTCGGTTCAAAATGATAGACACGGGCATACCATGAAAGCGAACAATCTACCGGATATATATCTCAGCTAACCTCTCGGAAAAATAGGAGACTACCACAGGAATGAAATGCGCTGACTTGGTCAAACTATCAACAATAACCCACACTGCATAGAGCTTCCTCCAAGTCTGTGTGAGTCCAACAATAAAATCCATAGTGATCCGCTCCCACTTCCACTCGAGAAGATCAAACCTCTGAAATGAACCACTGGGCCTTTGATGCTCGTACTTAACCTGCTGACAATTAAAACATCGAGCCATATATGCAACGATATCCTTCTTCATTCTCCACCACCAATAATAATGTCGTAAATCCTGATACATCTTCGCGACGCCCGGATGAATAGAGTACCGAAAACTATGGGCCTCCTCTAAAATCAACTCTCGAAGCCCATCCACATTAGGCACACAAACTCAGCCCTACGATCTCAAAACTCCATCATCACCCAAGGTAAACTGCTTCGCACCTCCTTGTTGCACTGTGTCTCTGAGGACACACAAATGGGTATCATCATACTACCAATATTGGATACGCTCCAATAACAAAGAATGGTCGACCGTGCAAGCTAACACATGACTGGGCTAAGAAACATCCAACCTCACGAACTGATTGGCCAAAGCCTGAATATCCAACGCAAGCATCCTCTCACCGACCAGAATATAAGCAAGACTGCCCATACTGGCTGACTTCATAATCAAAGCATCGGCCACCATATTGGCCTTTCCCGGATGATATAAGATAGTGATATCATAATCTTTCAACAACTCCAACCACCTCCTCTACCTCAAATTCAACTCATTTTGCTTGAACAAATGCTAAAGACTCTTGTGATCCGTGAACACCTCACATGTCACGCCATACAGATAATGCCTCCAAATCTTCAATGCATGAACTATGGCTACCAACTCCAAATCATGAACTGGATAGTTTTTCTCGTGAATCGTCAACTGTCACGAAGCATAGGCATTGACTTTACCATCCTGCATCAACACTTCACCAAGCCCAATCTGAGATACATCACAATAAATTATATAAGGCCTTAAACTTGTGGGCAAAATCAATACCGATGTCGTAGTAAGAGATGTCTTGAGCTTCTATGTAATGATCTGGCCGGTTGATCTTATAATTGAAGCCCTGATCCCCTATTAAATGCTTTTCCCAAGTTTATTTCTACTATTTTGGTTTTCCAGGACATTCGATTTTGAGTTTCGGAGAGTTTTGGGACACTTAGTCCCTAAATGAGAGCTTAAGTATTGGTTGATCATAGTCAGAACAGTATAAAGATGGCCTCAAAATATAAATCTGATGGTTTCGTTAGCTCCGTTAGGTAATTTAGGAGTTAGGAGCGTGATCGAAATGTGTTTTGGAGGTCCGTAGCAAATTTAGGCTTGAAATGCCGAAAGTTGAATTTTTGAAGTTTCTGGTCCGACAGTCAGATTTTGATCCGAGGATCAGAATGGAATTCCAGAAGTTGGATTAGCTCCGTAGTGTTTAATGTGACGTGTGTACAAACTTTCAGGTCATTCGGACAAGGTTTGATAGACTTTTTGATCGAAAGTGTGTTTTTAGAGTTTTGAAATTCTTAAGGTTGAATCCGATGAAAAATAGGTGTTTTGATATTATTATGAGCGTTCTGAAGGTTGGAACAAGTTTAAATGATGTTTTAAGATTGGTTGGAAAGTTTGGTTGAGGTCCTGGGGGTCTCGGGTGTGTTTCGGATACTCAATGGATCATTTTTGGAACTTGTTGAATTACTGAACTGCTGGTATCGGTTTCCTTCAGTGGGATCGCAGCCCTTCCTCCGCATTCGCGTAGAGTAATTCCGGAGCATGATCATTTTTTTCTATGCAATCGCATTAGTTGTTTCATGATCACGGAAGTCTATTCCCTCCTTCTTCGCGTTCTCATCCCATTCTTTGCGTTTGCATAGTAGAAATGGAGCCGGTGGCTCAGTGGCCATTTTCCTCTTCGCGTTTGCGTGGATTCGACCGCGAACGCGTAAGCCACCTTTTTCCTATTCTGTGATCGCATGCTTCATGTCGCATTCGTGTAGGCCATTTCTGGAGCCCTTCACTTTTACTCTTTGCGATCGCAAGTGATTTCTCATGATCGCGATTCACAAATCACCTCGGCAGAACTCCTAAAATCCCAATTCGAGGGTTTAAGCTTATTTTCATAAATTCGAATTTGGGAGCTCGGGAGGGGCGATTTTTGAAGACTTTTTCACCTGGGCAACTTGGATAAATGATCTCTACCCAACTTAGATCAATTTTCATGATTCCTAACTTAAATCTAGCCTTTAAATTTCGAATTTGGTGGAAAACTTTGGGGAAAATTAGATAAACTTCATAGGCCAAATTATTGAGTTTTGATTGGGTTTTTGACATCCCATTTGAGAGATTCTTATATATTTAGTCTCATGTGAGTGCGAGTATTCTAAAAATATAAATTTCACCCGACTCCGAGATGTGGCCACGAGGGGCATTTTGGTCATTTTACATGATTTCGCGTATTATCTTAGAATTTAATTGTAGAATCAGTTACTTGAATTATTATTCACATTATGAAATATAATTTAATAGATTTGGGTCATTTGGAGTCGGATACTCGTGGTAAAAGCGTGGTTTCGGGTTGATTTGAGCTTGTTCGAGGTAAGTGGCTTTGTCTAACCTTGTGTGGGGGACCTTCCCCTTAGGATTGGTATATTTGGTAACTGAATTGCCTTGTGCATGAGGTGATGAGCGCGTACTTGTGCAAATTGTTGGATATCCGATTTTTTCTTAAAGTGTTCATTACCATGTTTTTTTCCTGCTTTATTATACTTGCAAATTTAGCATGTTGTTAGTTAGAAAAACATGTTTAGTTGACTTGAATTGCCTATTTGCTTAAATTGCCTTGATTGCATTATGTGAAGCATGTTAGGCTAGAATTATATATTGCCTTGATATGAAACTCCATTTCTGAATATCCTCTTGTTGTTGCTGTGCATTTACATTGGGACTACGGATGTGGGATTCCGGCAGCTCCCCCTTGCTTGTTTACTTTGGGACTACGGGTTAGATTCTCAGTAGATCCCCCTGCACAGTTATATGGAACTACGAGAATGCACCTGGTAGATTCCCCCAGTACTAGGTATTTACATTTGGGACTACGGATCGGGATTCTGGTAGATCCCCGCGCATTGATAGTTGGACTACGGGACAATATCCCGGGAGATCCACTGGATAGTTGTAATAGGGACTACAGGACGGTATCTTGGAAGATACCCGTTTTTTACTATTGGTACTCAGCTGTATTTACTTTCGTGTTTTCTCTGTTTTCATATAGCTGTAGTTGCCCTATATAACCTATCATTCTACTATTGTACTTATATATACTGCCTATTTCATACTGTTGAAACTTATTATTTTGTTTAACCTCAGTAGGGCCCTGACTTTCCTCGTCACTACCCGACCGAGGTTAGGCTTGACACTTATAGAGTACCTTTATGGTATACCCATGCCTTTTCTGAGCATGTTTTCCATATGTAGATCCAGGTACCTCTACTCAGACTTACCATTCTTGAGGCGAGGCGGTTCTACAAGGACTTCGAGGTATATCTTCCGCATTCGCAGACCGAGGAGTCTCTCTATATTCTTGCTTATAGTATTCAGCCTTCCATACTATTGTTATTGTTAGACATTCGGTGATTAGAACTATGTAGTGTTTCCTTCAGCTTGTGTTCCCGCGAGTTTTCGGGTTTTGGAATAGTGTATCAGTTTTCAAGAAGTTATGTATATATGCCGAGCGGCATTTAAATATTGTTTTCCTTCAGTTGTTTCAATTTTGATTATTTTATTCCTCAAGTTAGTTTACTTTTTGGATTGTTAGGCTTACTTAGTCGTAGAGGCTTGGTGTCATCACGACAGTTCACGGAGGGTGAACTGGGGTCGTTACAAGTTGGCATCAGAGCTCTAGGTTCATAGGAGTCATGGAAACACAAGCCGGTTTCTTAGAGTCTCGTTGATCGGTACGAAGACGTCTGTACCTTTCTACGAGAGGCTATGTAACTGTTAGGAAAATTTCCACTTCATTTGATTTCGTTGTCATGCGATATTTTTGACATCACAATTCTAAACTTCTATCTTCTATTCTATCACAAATGGTGAGGACCCGTGCTACTCAAGATGATCAGGCATCCGCGCCCCCTACTACTACTGTCAGAGGTCGGGGCCGGGGCAGAGGCCGAGGATGCACACGTGGTACAGCGAGAGCACCTGCTCGAACTGCCGCCGAGGTACCACCAGCAGATCCAGCCGGAGTCCAGGCACTTGACACGCCTACTACTACTACTACTACTCTAGCCCTTCAGGAGACTTTAGCACAGTTCATGACCATGTACACCACTTTGGCTCAGGTAGGGTTGCTTCCCCTTGCTACAACTATATCCTAGGCCGGGGGAGGAGCATAGACTCCCGCCGCCCACACTCCTGAGCATCGAGTGCATGTTGAGCAGGCCCCTGAGATTATTCTTGCACCGCCTGCAGTGCCAGTTCAGCCCGAGGGCATGGCAGCGGCTTCTGAGTATGAGCAGCTGAGGCTTGAGAGGTTCAAAAGGTATAAGCCTCCTAAGTTCAGTGGTCTAGCATCGGAGGATGCTCTGGGATTTCTTGATGAGTGTTACCGCATTTTCCGTACCATGGTTATCTCATGATCGAGCGGGGTTTCTTTCACTACTTTCCAGCTTCGAGGAGCCGCCTATGATTGGTGGCGCACCTATGAGTTAGATAGTCCAGATGCGGCTGCTTCACTGACCTGGGCTCAGTTTTCAGATCTATTCCTGACAGAGTATGTTCCTCAGATCCTCAGGGATGCATGGCATACAGAGTTTTGAGTATTTGTGCCAGGGTGCTATGACTGTTTCAGAGTATGCTGTCCGTTACAGCAGTTTGGCTAGGCATGCACCAGCCTTGGTTTCTACTATCCGCGAGAGGGTTTGCCAGTTTATTGAGGTCTTTATTCCCCCCACATTTCTCTGGTTCCTGTGCCCTAGCTTTAGGTCGTCATGGTAGGAGTTATGTGATTTTCCCCGTTCATTCAGCTCTTCCATCAGCCAACAGTGCTCCAACTCCTCCTAGGCCTTATGAGCCTTATTATGCACATCTGGTTTCTAGCGCGTCTCCTACACGGGGTGCTTTCAGAGGTCAGTCCAGCAGACCTAGCCCTAGCCAGTCACATCCACCACGTCCTCCCAAAGCTTGTTTTGAGTGTGGTGACACACGCTATATGGTGAGGGATTGCCCCAGATTTGGGAGGGGTGCACCTCCGCAGACTTCTCAGCCACAGCTTGCCCCGCAGACTTCTCAGGCTATGGTTACAGCTCCAGTTACTACCCCGCCTGCCCAGCCAGCTAGAGGTGGAGGTCGGGGAGGTATAGGTCACCCTAGAAGGGGAGGCCAAGCTAGATACTATGCTCTTCCTACCCGTGCCAAGGTTGTTGCCCCCGATTCTGTCATTACAGGTATTATACTGGTTTGTCACAGAGATTCATCGATTATATTCGATCTTGGCTCCACATATTCTTATGTGTCTTATTATTTTGCTTCGTATTTGGGTGTACCTCGGGATTCTTTGAGTTCCCCTATTTAAGTTTCTACTCCTATGGGAGATTCTTTTATTGTGGACCACGTTTATCGGTCGTGTTTGGTTGCTCTTAGTGGTTTTGAGACCAGAGCGGACTTATTGTTACTCAGCATGGTTGATTCTGACATTATCTTGGGCATGGACTGGTTGTCGCCCCATTATGCTATTTATGATTGTCACGCCAAAACCGTGACGCTGGCTATGCCATGTGTACCTCGTGTCAAGTTGAGGGGTACTTTAGATCACACTCCCAGTAGAGTTATTTATTTCCTTAAGGCTCAGCGAATGGTTGAGAAGGGGTGTGACGCGTATCTAGCTTATGTGAGAGATGTCAGTATTGATACCCCTTCTGCTGATTCAGTCCCTATAGTATGGAATTTTTCCGATGTGTTTTTAGCTGATCTTCCGGGCATGCCGCCTGATAGAGATATTGATTTTGGCATTGATTTGTTGCCGAGCACTCAGCCCATTTCTATTCCTCAGTTTCGTATGGCTCCTCCTGAGTTGAAGGAGTTGAAGGATCAGTTACAGGAATTTCTTGATAAGGGTTTTATCCAGCCTAGTGCTTCACCTTGGGGTGATCCTGTCTTGTTTGTGAAGAAAAATGATGGTTCTATGCGTATGTGTATCGATTATCGCCAGCTGAACAAGGTTATAGTGAAGAACCATTATCCCTTTTTGCCTCGTATTGATGATCTTTTTGACCAGCTTCAGGGCACACAGGTGTTTTCTAAAATTGACTTGCGCTCAGGTTACCATCAGTTGAATATTCGGGAGCCAAATATCCTGACGACTACCTTCAGAACTCGGTATGGTCATTACGAGTTCCTTGTTATGTCATTTGGGCTGACCAATGCCCCAGCAACATTTATGCATTTGATGCACAGTATGTTCAGGCCATATCTTGACTCGTTATTTATTGTCTTTATTGATAACATTCTTGTACACTCTCATAGTCGGGAAGTTCATGAGTATCACCTTAGGACAGTGCTTCAGACTCTGAGGGAAAAGAAATTATATGCAAAGTTCTCAAAATGTGAGTTTTGGTTGGAGTCCTTGGCTTTCTTAGGTCACATGGTATCGAGTGAGGGTATACGGGTGGATCCGAAGGAAGTAGAGGCAGTGCAGAGTTGGCCCAGACCATCCTCAGCTACAGAGATTCGTAGTTTCCTTGGCTTGGCGGGTTATTATCGTTGATTCGTTGAGGGGTTTTCTTCTATTGCTGCACCTATGACTAGACTGACCCAGAAGGGTGCTCCGTTCCAGTGGACGGAAGAGTGTGAGGCGAGCTTTCACAAGCTCAAGACAGCTTTGACCACATCCCCAGTTTTGATATTGCCTACATGTTCGAGTTCTTATATTGTCTATTGTGATGCCTCGAGGATTGGCCTTAGAGCAGTTTTGATGCAGGACAGTAAGATGATTGCCTACGCGTCCAGACAGTTGAAGGTACATGAGAAGAATTATCCGGTCCACGATCTTGAGTTAGCTTCTATTGTTCACTCTTTGAAGATCTGGCGTTCTTATTTATATGGTGTGCCTTGTGAGATTTATACGGATCACCGGAGCTTGAACCACTTGTTCAAGCAAAAGGATCTAAATTTGCACCAGATGAGGTGGCTTGAGTTGCTGAAGGACTATGATATCATTATTTTTATCACTCGGGAAAGGCCAATGTGGTGGCTGATGCTTTGAGTCACTGGGCAGAGAGATTGGGAAGTTTGGCTTATTTACCAGCAGCGGAGAGGCCCATGGAGATTGATGTTCAGGCATTAGCCAGTCAGTTTGTGAGATTGGATCTTTCGGAGCCTAGTCAGGTTCTAGCTTGCGTGATTTCTCGGTATTCCTTATTTGATCGTATTAGGGAGCGGTAGTATGATGACCCTCACTTGCTTTTCCTCAAGGACAAGGTTCAGCACGGGGATGCTAGAGATGTGACTATTGGTGAGGACAAGGTATTGAGGATGCAGGGTCGGGTCTGTGTACCCAATACGCGAGTTGATATTGGAGGAGGCCCATAGTTTGCGGTATTCCAATCATCCGGGTGCCACGAAGATGAACCAGAATTTGATATAGCATTATTGGTAGATGCGGATGAAAAAAGACATAGTGGGTTTTGTAGCTTGGTGCCTCAACTATCAGCACGTGAAGTATGAGCACCAGAAACCGGGTGGATTGCTTCAGTAGATAGAGATTCTGGAGGGGAAATGGGAGAGGATCACCTTGGACTTTGTAGTTGGACTCCCTCGGACTGCGAAGAAGTTCAATGCCATTTGGGTGATTATGGATTGGCTAACCAAGTCCACGCACTTCATTCCTATGTGTACTACTTATTCCTCAGAGCGGTTAGCGGAGATTTATATCCAGGAGATTGTTCATCTTCATGGTATTCCAGATTCCATCATCTCAGACAGAGGTACTCACAATTCACATCATGGTTCTGGAGGGCCGTTCAGCAGGAGTTGGGTACTCGGATGGAGTTGAGCATAGCAATTCACCTTCAGACGGACGGACAGTCCGAGCTCACTATTCATATTCTTGAGGATATGCTCTGTGCGTGCGTGATTGAGTTTGGAGTGTCTTGGGATCAGCTCTTTCCATTGTCGGAGTCTGCTTACAATAATAGTTATCAGTCCAGCATTCAGATGGCGTCGTATGAGGGCTTATATGGTAGGTGGTGTAGATCCCCGGTAGGTTGGTTTGAGCTGGGTGAGGCTAGATTACTGGGCACAGATTTGGTTCAGGATGCTTTGGAGAAGGTTAAGGTGATTCAGGATAGACTCCGTACGGCCCAGTCCATACAGAAGAGTTACGCGGACCGGAAGGTTCGTGATGTTTCCTATATGGTTGGTGAGTAGGTTCTGCTTCGGGTTTCGCCTATGAAGGGCGTGATGAGATTTGGGAAGAAAGGAAAGCTGAGTCCGAGGTTTATTGGGCCTTTTGAGATATTGTGGCATGTTGGGGAGGTTGCTTATGAGCTTGCCTTACCTCCCAGCTTGGCAGGAGATCATCCGGTCTTTCATGTTTCGATACTCCGGAGGTATCACGGTGATCCATCGCACGTGTTGGATTTCAATTAAGTCCAGTTGGACAAGGATCTATCCTATGTTGAGGAGCCAATGGCGATATGGGACAGGTAGGTCAGGAAACTGAGGTTAAAGAACATTGCATCAGTAAAGGTTTAGTGGCGAGGTTAGCCGGTCGAGGAGGTGACTTGGGAGACCGAGCAGGATATGCACAGCCGATACCCTCATCTTTTCACTACTTCAGGTATGTCTTTATGCTCGTTCGAGGACGAACAAATGTTTAAGCGTGGGAGGATGTAACGACCCATCCAGTCTTTTTTAGAATTTACAACCCGATCCCCTACTAACTGCTTTCCCCAAGTTTATATCTGCAATTTTGGTTTGCCGGGATGTTCGGTTTTGAGTTTCGGAGAGCTTTGGGACACTTAGTCTCTAAATGAGAGCTTAAGAGTTTGAAAGTTGACTATAGTCGGAACAATGTGAAGACAGCCTCAGAATGGAAATCTGATGGTTTCGTTAGCTCTGTTAGGTGATTTCGGGGTTAGGAGCGTGATCGGAATATGTTTTGGAGGTCTGTAGCTAATTTAGGCTTTAAATGCCATAAGTTGAATTTTGGAAGTTTTCGGTCCGTTAGTGATATTTTGATCCGAGGGTAGGAATGGAATTTCGGAAGTTGGAGTGGCTCCGTAGTGTTTAATGTGAAGTCTGTGCAAAATTTCAGGTCATTGAGACGAGGTTTGATAGACTTTTTGATCAAAAGTGTGTTTTTAGAGTTTTTGAAATTCTTACGGTTGAATCCGATGAAAATAAGTGTTTTGATGTTGTTTTGAGCGTTCCGAAGGTTGGAACAAGTTTGAATGATATTTTAGTATTGGTTGGCAGGTTAGGTTGAGGTCCCGGGGGCCTCGGGTGTGTTTCGAATGCTCAACGGATCATTTTTGAAACTTGTTGAATTGTTGAACTGCTGGTATCTGGTTTCCTTCAGTGCGATCGCAGCCCTTCCTCCGAGTTCGCGTGTTGTAATTCCGGAGGGTGATCATTCTGTTATGCGCGATCGTATTAGCTGGTTCGCGATCACGGAAGTCTATTCCCTCCTTCTTCACACTCGCATAGTAGAAACTGAGTTGGTGGCTCAATGGCCATTTTCCTCTTTGCGTTTGCGTAGATGTGAGCACGTGATTTTTGCCCTAAGAAAATTTTTTCCAAAATTCAAACAAAGTGATCTTTCTTTATTTTTACAATTTTTATGAATTTTGTGTTATTTGCATTTTATTTGTGCATGATAATTCATATGAAAATACAAAAATATGCATTTGCATTTAGGGATTTAATTTCACATTTTAGTATTAATTAGTATTAATTTATTTTAGAACAAAATATAAAGAAAATAACAAAAATGGTCCATTTTTGCATTTTTAGTTCAAACTAGTATTAGTTTGCATTTTTCTTTTAATTAGGAATAAACTAGGAAATCTAATTTTTAGTGATTAAGTTGATTGTGAGTTTATTTTAGCATTTTTAATAAAATCAGGAAAAATAAATAAATATAAAAATACAAAATAAAATACAAGAAATAGATAAAATAAAGAAAGAAAGAGAGAAAAACAAAGGGAGGTGCCAATTTGGGCTAATTCAATTAAGCTCCCAGCCCAAACAAATTCCTAGACCCGCCCCAAATTCCAAACCTGCCCGATCCAGCCCCTCTCCCAACCAAACGACGCCGTTTAGGCGAAGTTCAATCCTGGCCCTTCATCTTCCCTTATCCAACGGTCAATTTTTGTTCTAGCATTTTAATATAACTGTAATAAAATTTTACAAAAACTCAGAAACATTTTTTTCATCCTCCTCGTACACTTCCCCTCCATCACTACTGTCCTCGCCGGAACCCTACCGCCGGCAAACGCCACCCCTCCCAATCAGGACCAAATTCACACCCCTACACTGCCTCAACGCCCCCGTCACGAATCCACCATTTTCATAGTTCAAATCCCACCCAATCCCCTCAAATAACTCAAACCCTAGCCGCCGCCGGTGAACACCGGTCACTCCTTTCAGGCCCAAATTTACACCACAGCACCGCCCAAGCTTCCTCTACACAACCCCCATAGCCTCGTCCTTTAAATCTGGCCGGAACTATTTGAATATTAGTTTGAACTTTTCCGGCCAAAACCCTGATTGCCCTAAATCGCTCCAAATTAATACCATATGGTGCCCTGGCTTTCCTCGTGATGAATTAACCGGCAATGGCGCTCAATTCTCATGGGACTCGTTCGAATTTTGAAGTTGAGGGAAAACACAATTGAATTTTAGAGGCTTTTGGGTGAGTTCATTTTGTTTATTTCCTTTTATTCTTCTCTTTCGCATTAGGTTAAGTTGGAATCCCGGATTGATTCCGGGATCATTTGCTTGAGGGATAATCTTTGTCCGTTTAGGGATTGTTTGGTTAAATAAGAGTTTAAGTTTTGATTCGTTGTTTGTTCTGATTAGCTTAGTGTAAAAAGTGATTAAAATCTCTGTCTGTGTTTGGTTCTGTCTGTTTATCAGTATTGGCTTCCTTGTTTTCTTAATTCTGTTTAATGTCGTTCATAGATGATGGGATGGTGATCTGGAATTTAATAGCTTGGTTGTTAGTTTAGTTTTTGGATTAAGTCTGTCTTGATAAGATTTTAATCGATGGTGTTTGAATTCCGTTTAGTCTTAAATGGTTTCTTTATGGTTGGATTAGTTGGTTTTGGATGATTTAGTTTAGGATAATCCATAGTCATTACGTGCTTTAGTTAGTTATTTTAATTAGCTAACTTGGTTTGTAACTGATATTTTAATTATGTAGAAAGGGTTAGGGATGGTAGTTAGCCTAGGTAAGTAATTTCAAGGGCATTCAGGGGTATTTGGGTACTTAAGGCTGGGCAGAAATGCTGTAGGTTATACCTAAAAATAATAGAAAATCCAATAGAAAAAAGCCAAAAACAGTATTGTTTTATTGAATTTCCTAGTTCATTTCTAGTTCTAGTAGCTGATTTACTTCTCTTAGCTCCTTTCCTGGTAATTTGAGACTTCACAGTAGCTTCTGCTTGATTTCGAGTAGATTCAGAGGTTTATTTAGTTGAATTTTGGTCACTACATATTTCTGGTGTGATATTGACTGATTTGAAGATGGTTTTGGGTTGAAAACTATTCCCATATTGGTTGTTTGTTGCTGTTGCTATTTTGGAGTGTTTCTTCATTAGAAACTACTGCTGATCCTCTCTTCTTCTTCTTACATTTCTATACCCAGGTACACATTTGAAACACCAGCTGATGTAATTTTGATTTGAGGAAATACATGATAAAGTGCATTTGAATTGCTGTTTGAAGTTGATGCTAAATCTGGTTGGTTTTTGCCTAGTTCTAATGTATAGGACAATTTGTTAGTTAAATTTTGAGCTATTTGTATAATTGGACTGAAAGTATTTCTAAATAGAATTAGGACTTCCTTTACTTTAATTTGGATTGTTTTGAATTTTTAATTTGTATCGGACTATTAATAATTACTAGCTTAGTGTGCCTGTGTTTGTGGTTAGTTAATGG
>MDKF010834516.1:0-12143 GCA_026770625.1 Nicotiana glauca
TGCAAAGCAAAAGGCGAGTGTACCTACCACTTCCGCAAGGTCAAATAAATCAAAAAAGAAATGATAAAGTTTGAAAATTATTTGAAGAAAGCGGAAGAAGAAGCAAGAGAGCTACAAAATGAAGAATGGACAAGTTTTAATAAAAAGGGCAAAGAATCAATTTTTTACATTGTATTATTTTATCATTTTTTAAGTATTATCATCTGTAATATCATCACAGAATATGCTATAAACTCTATGATGATCACTGAATATTTAGTTTTAGTTAGTTCTTTCTTTTTACATGTTTGCTAGCGAGGCTATTTTATGCCTCAATAGGATTAGTAAGGTAAGGTTTAGACCGGTCTGTGTTGCCTTTGTCCTATGCCTTTGGAAATTATCCACATGGATATGAGATTATATGCCCTCGTAAGACGTTGCCGACAGCTACACCATGAATCCTCTACATGAGGCTGTCACCATAAGGCAGTGTAAGGCGCAGATGAGTGATTATATAGCCAAGGCATATGGGTAACAATACCGGTGCTATTATCCCCCTTATTTTTACTTTTCCTAATTGTTGTATTTTCTCTTTCTTTTATATATATAAAAAACTAGCCCTAGACGCTTGCCTAGCGGTATGCAAAAAAAATACATATGCAAGCATGAAAATACAAAATACGAAAAGGGAAATGGACAGAATCCTAATCCATCATCGAGCCTACATTCTCAATGGCTCCACTAAGAGTTGCACCCCGATAACTACGAGTCCTCCAGCGGCCCTTTCTCGGTGGCATCTTCCCTTTTCGGGGATCCACCCTTATTTTTAGCATCACCTGAGTCGTCGGTCGTCCCATCCTAGAGCTGATGCCCGACTGAGGTCACCTTCCCCTGGAGGGTGTCCCTCTCAGAAGTTATCTCCCCTACATACTATCTAACCTCATAAATTTCGGCATCTCTGGACAAGGCACCTTCCTTCTCAAACTGTGCGAAGCAGGTTCAAGATATTAAAGCACTAGAATTTAACAAAAAATTCAGATAATAGTAAACAGGGGCTGAGTAACCTACTCGGTAAGATAGGCTTTCTCATGCTTACGACGGGTCACCTCATCCTGGTATCAGGTGAAAACTTGGCTATAAAGCACCTTGGCTTGAAGCCACAAAAAAGATAAGTTAGAAAAACAAAGATCAAAAGCATCCCAGAGCGGTGGACAGAGGTAGCAAAAATTACCCACTTGCAAAGTCTGCCCATTTTGCAAAAATGAGTGAAGCATCGACCTCATGAATTCCCTCAAGAGCGGTTGGCAATGTCTTGGGCGTATCTCTGCCTTCGACTGGTGTCACTACATCGGATGGCTCTTCATGAGGGGCATCCTACACTCCCCGAGGTGGTAGGGTCGTTCCCAGAGGAGAATCAATCATGATTGCAGCGTAGGCAAGATCAATTGAAGTCCCCACCCCTTGTTCGCCCAGGGACCTAGAGTTGGGCCCCTCCGAACTGCCTATCGAGGGCACCTCAACTCGAGGAGAATGCTGGATACTAGCCAACTCAGGGGTAGTACTCAATACTCCATCCATGGTTTCCCCACCACAAAGCTGAACCACAACGGCACCAAGCACCGGCTCAGAAGCCTCCATCCCTACGGCCCGGGGATCGGCCAAGTTTATACGCTCCTTGGGAGATATCAGGAAGTTACTCTCCCCCTGACCTTCAACTCGAGGGTTTTCCGCTGATTATAGAGTCAAAGCTACCGGGTCGACCCTAGAATCTTCCACCTTAATGGGAAGTGCTCCCTTCACCAATGGGACTTTTCCTAGACCTACACAAATGCAAAGGTTAAATACAAAGAATGGAACTCTACTAATAGTGATTTGGATAGAAGAATGCAGCTACAGCAGGTTTCGGAGCTTACTGTGATCCTTGGATTCCTAGTGAGCTCTGGATAAATCGTGCCACATTCGCTCAGCATATGGGCAGATCGAATACGAGCGGCTGACCCAATCTCGGAGATTTGGAACCATGCCAAGGTAGGTCGCTATGTCTGAAATGGTATGAGAAGTAAAGTTAGATGCTTGGAGAAACATTGTCAAAGAGAAGAAAATGAAGTTTAGATAACACGTCTACTTACGCCCCATATTCCACTTCTCAGGGAATGGCATCTTCACCGCCAGAATCAGTTCAGCTCACCCATCCTCCATTCCCGAGCTCGTCAGTACGGGCAAAGAGAGACCTCGAGGCACGACAGCAAAGCTTGATTAGGTGCCCATAGAGGAGATGAGGGTTATACATCCTGATCAGGTGGTTGAGGGTGAAAGGCATTTCCTCGATCATATGAACAATGCGCCAGAACGAAGGATGAATTTGACCAAGGGTTACTTGATACTACCGGCAAAAATCGAGAATCACGAGGTTGATCGGGGGCGAGGATGGCCCCACCAAACCGAAGGTGAATTGAATACATACTCAGAAATCTGGCCTTATATGTCGTAATATCTTCTTCCCGAGCATGGACCTCCACAAGTATGGTATCCCCTCAGCGGCAGTCAGTTTTCACCCTCCTGATGCTCGTTATTGAGCTGGTGTACCAAATCACAGGCTCGCAATGCTCTGGCTTCGGGAAGGTCTCTCGACCTTCAAATCAGAAGTCATCGCGAAGGATCCGGGGACACATTACTCAGTGCGGGGAGGTGTGTCCACTTCACCTTGAGATAAAAGCGAAGATGATAAGACCGAAATCTCCTGAGAAGTAGAGGCAGAAGTTTTCGCCATTATTAGAAGATTCCGGAAGAAAAAAAGAGTTGCAAAAATAAGGGAAGACCGAACCTTTTTTGGGGTTTTGGGAACACAGTGGCTTAAAGAAAATAAGAAGGGGAGAAGGGAAGTATATATAGAAGCTCCGCGTGCGCATTGAAGTAGGCCAAGGGACAACCAACTTCCATAATCAATACAGAGATTTTCAGGGGCTACGTGCATATCGTATCTTGGAGTCTTGCAACCGATGCCGATTACAAGAACACCCGAGGAGGAAGAAGCTCAAGATCACTTCTTATCACCTTCACTCTAAGAAACACGGAGACTATCTGTGTATGGTAAAGGGGGGGAGGGGAGGGGGTATTTCCCCGTTATTGGGTTGCCCTGAACAATAGGTCCAATTCCCTGTTTTGGAAGATCACCTCGTAGCCCCGAGGATGCAAAGATGCGCTCGAGTCTCCTTCCTCGGAGCTCATCGGCACCCAATCTAAGGAGAATATCGACCAAGGCTAAAAGTAAAAATGGGGAGTTTCCAAGACACACGGCTAAGTCTGACGAAGTCCAGCCGGTCTACTCTAAACCCAAATCAGGGTGTCATATCTAACTGTCCCATCTCCATATATTTATAATTAATGTATGTCGTACCGTATAAGATTTTCCCCCTCTATATAAAAGGGATCTTTACTATTTTGTAGAAGACGGATGTCGCTCCAACTATTCTACACGAAATATATGATAACTCTCTCTCTCTTTTCTCTCTAACACACTCTCTCGATATTGTTGCTCTTATTTACTATCTTCATACTTGTTCTTCATTTATTATTTATCATTGGCCATAAAGAGCCTCTTTTAATTATTTCATGACTGTTAACCCTTCCCTGACTGCCCCTAATAGCTCGAGCTCGAGCTCGAGAATCAACCTCGAGGCCCCAAATCGACTAGCTCGAGGCCCTAAACGGCTGACTTATTAGTTCGATTATTACTCAATTTATGTCACGTTATGTCCTTAAACTTCACACACATAGCATCAACTGCTTCACAACTAGCATAAAAATATATCACGTATTTTTAGAGTCCCATCAACAAATTTAATTGTTTTTACCAGTTTCACGGTAAACAATGCTTCTGCCCAGCTATTTTGCCTTGTTTCTTGTGCCAAAGGATCCTAAAACTTGCTTTTGATATCTTCAATGGATTTCTCATAACATTTCAGTCAAGTTAGGCTTTTGAATCACTCTATTTGACCTTGTAATGAAGGAGGTATGCTGGTTTCAATATTTGAAAAAAGTGCAGATATTTAAATACGAATTCAGTGGCAATTTCGTAACTAATCTGAAAATCTGTCAACCCAATTCTTAGTAACATGATCATAAATTCCTCATACGATGTCAAAACTTGATGATTTGAGTTGTCGTGGTTCCAAAACTAAGATACGAATATAATGGTTTAGGTAGAATGCGAATCAAAGGCTATTTGCACAATACAGTAACATTTATGCTCAAATCAACGCCGAAACCGAAATCAATCACCATACAACCCAAATTTATCCAAAAGTCACCGGAATTTAACCAAACTTTGTGGACATGTCAAAAATTATCATAAAAACTTATTAGAATAATTAATGATTCCGAGTTCGTTTACCCAAAATTCGAACCTTGGTCAACTCTTCCAACTTAAAGCTTCTAAAATGAGAATCATTCTTCTAAATCAATCCCAAACCTCTTGAAAATCGAAACCAACCATACATGCAAGTCATATTCATAATATGACGCAACTCAAAGTCTCAAACCACCGAATGGAATGCTGAAGCTCAAAACGACTGGTCCGGTCATTACATTCTCCCCCACTTAAACATACATTCGTCCTTGAGCGTGCCAAGAGTTGTACCAATGCTATCAAATCGCCATATACCCTCACCATACACATAACCGTGGGTGATCCCATGTCACCCCAATCCATATAAGCCCGACAACACCACCTAATAGAGGATCCTTACTTCAACCTTAGTCCATAAACCTTAAAACCAAATCCCTAACATTTGGAACTCGTTATATGACCTGATTCTTGCATCTATGCACCGTATAACTCTGAACAAGTTGTATCAATCCATAACATATCTCAAGACGTGATCACATGATATACCACATATCTCAAATATTCATAGCAATAACTTCCTACCGCAAACGATGCTCGATAACCAATCGGACACCGGTAACAAACCTCATATCAACTAAAATCTTGTTCTGAACCTTCGTACACTGCCAATGATGAAAGAAACATACAGAAACTCATAACTACCTATTAGATTAACAAGTCGTGGAGATCTCTTGACCGATAAGAACCATAGCCAAAATCTAACCCGACTAGTGACACAATTCTTGCAAACATACCTTAATCAAATTCGATGGAACTCGATTCAGGCCCTATAGCCTCAGCTCATCCAGTACAAGCTACTCGACCGACCTGTCACACAAATCATACTTAGAGCCACATACTATGCAATTTGTGCACCAACGAACGATAACTCAAATATGCCCAATGATGGAAAGAGAATGGAAATGAAGAAACCATCACGTTAGCTCAACAAATACCGCCATAAAGCGCGATTCAATCAACCCACCATACAAGGGGAACAATAGCACACGAAATAAGCATAAAGGATCATATCCTAGCATAACATCCATACGATGCATGGCCCAATACGAACACCGATCCATATGAAACACCTCAAGCCGCAATGCTTAAAATCAACAACAATATGCAATTGAACATCAAGCACACGAAGTGCATGACCATAACCATGGAGAAGCGAATTACACAATATACCACAGCTCGAAAAGACCATAACCAAGGCCCAATCAACCATTCAACACCGGAATAACCATTTCGCTCAAATTCCGCTACAAGGCCCAAACAAAACCACATCGGGTATGCCTATAACCAACAAAACACAACCCCTTTGTAGCATAGAAAAGTAAAACATATAACATATCAGAACACGAACAAGATCAACTCTAACCGAATGATATAGCTTTCAGTAATAACAGTGTTGAGTCAACAAATCTGACTCGGTGTAGAATACACATCCTCATTGAGCCTACCAATGGGCTCCAAATCAACTCTGGTCATCCCTAAATGGATAAATGGCCCTCCAAAAGTCCAGAATTACCTAACTATAGCACGTACTACCATCTAGCTAACTTTGACCACATCTTCACAGTCCGCAACCCCGAAATAATCTGCTTCTGAGGACTCCTAGTCTCCAAATTCGTAGAACACATGAATCACCATAGTTGATCCCAACTCCACTACTCGAATGACTAACACATCTCTTATACATAATCATCTCCATGAGAAATACTTCTATAGTTCTTCCATTCCACATAGAAAAATTTGAACATCAATAGTCGATCAACCAGGCGAGTACCACAATACAAATGAAGAATCCATAAGTCTAAAATGCACCTTCTGAAATGCGCACCCTTCTCAAGCATTACCAAGTAGTAATAGTGTTCATCTAGTCATCTAAAATCGTCCATGTTATCTAAGAATTCATGACCTTCCTTTCAAAACAGAACTGTGACCTTCCACGTGCAAATCTCTATCCCTCATAACACACCACATCTATCATGCCATCATATAAAAATCACGAGAATCTCATAATCAACTCTGAGTCACCAACAGAATAAATACTTGATCGGTCAAAAACCTCCATTAGATCCCACCTAGGAGAAAATCATAATACGTAACATGCTTCTTATGCCGGTAAGAAATATCTATCTCAAACCACGGTAGAAACCATCGAGAACTCTTCGAAACCCATTTGCACATAAGCAAGCCATCAGAACTAAATCTCTCTAATTCAACCAAGCCACGTAGGTCACAAAACCCAAGAGTATTTCCTGAAAACTCATGCAGAGACTCACCACATCATAAGTACCCACAGAACAAATCATATCCATTACCGTGTCGATTTAACCTATTACCAAACTATCCTATTTCTTGGTTTTCCTTCCGAATTACCCTTAAGTTGACATTTCTCCTTACCAGAAAACCACGATCCTTACCCAAAGCTCACTACAAAGGATCTTATCATAAAACAACACCGCACTAAGGACCATAAGTCGTTGTATTCCCTCTTAAGCACCCCAAATGTACCACAACTGAGACACCCACATTGAAGAGACTTAATGTGAATCTAATGTTGTTTCTTTTACCTTCCTGATAGTGAAATGTAGAATCCATAATAATATAAAAATAACACGAGTCTCGACACCATCCAATGCGAAACTCAGATTCTAGCCATACACAAATCTAAAAAAATTCCCAATTACTACATATAAATTTTGAATTTATTAGAACCTTCTAAAGAGTCATCCAATTTGCTCGAATCTCAATTACACCACCTAAACAGGTCGAACGGCATGTGCCCAATTATCACGATGACACTCAAAGAATTAACCTCACCTTAACGCAACCAAGAAAATTCCTACTCTAGCGCACTACATCCTTCACAAATAACAACTCAATCATTCCATTATTCCCATATACCCATAAAGTGTGATAAACCATACATCCATAAATATCCTTACTTAAGTCATCCTCCAAACCAACCTCTACAAGTCATAACCAATCCACAAATATGCCTCAGACCGAAACCAATACAACACGTAGCCATACAATCAAATAACAGACTCCCCCATTTGGTTCAAAGCCATAGATCAAAACATTCAATAACTCACAATGACCATACTCTATTACTATTATAATACCGTAGTGAGATTAAACTAAATCATTCATAAGCTCATGTAACCCAAACCATATAGTGCCTCAAATTATCTGCTAAGCTTGCATTCTTCCTCGTGACGGTCAGGTTAACTTTCTCAACCAATCCAAACTCAAATCGCAACACCTATACCCACTGGTAAAAAAGAAAGCCTCCATACAACATCATAAGGATCACACATCCATAGATTACCTTGTAGGTGATAACCCACCTACATAGTCTCAAATTGACATCTCTCTATACCCTTTCACATCCACAACTACTACGCAATCACTTAATGTTCTTGAGTCTGAACTCATCAACAAGACATAAAAATCTACTTTGTTCCACAAATGAAATAACACGAAAGAATCTCTCAAAGTCCTACATAACTCAAGACTATATGACATATTCACAGAAATCGAGCATACACTAGTCCTTTTCACATTAGCAAACTCTTCCCGTCATATTCAAACCGTCTTAGCATATCCCGTAGTCACACCCTACTCATCACATAGCCATCTAACCACTTGCCAAGCGACTTGTCCCGTTTATAGGGACACTACTAGACATAGAAGTCAAAAGCACATGCTTACACAACTAAAAATACTGAGCCTAAGTTGCGGTCTAACAGGGCCTCAAGTCCTCCTGACTGGCCTATGACCAAAATAAAAAAAAACACATCTCGCACCTCATCCGTAGAATCCACAAACTGTTGATGTACAGCTAATACCGAGCACTCACATACACATAGGAGTGAGTGCACAAAATTTAAAGAGATACGCTTTAAGATGAACCAATATCGCATGATAAGGAAAGAAAGATGGGAAGTTTATCCTAAATTCCATGTAGCCTCTCGAAGACAGGTATGGACGTCATCATACCGATCCGCAAGACTCTACTAGACACTTTCGCATGACTCGTAGAACCTATAAATGTAGACCTTTGATACCAACTTGTCATGACCCAATATCTAACTAGTCGTGATGGCACGTAACCCAACCCTCTAAGCAAGCCAATTAACAATAAACCACAATATAATGATAATTATAAGAGTCAAGAATGAAATAACTGAATTTAATACAACTCCCTAAGGACTGGTAGTTAAATCATGAGCTTCTAAGATTTAGAGTTTCTAAAGCCGGTATGAATTAAATACATCATATGTTTGAAACATACATGAACATATTTATAAATGTAAAGCTACTAAGAACAAGAGGCTGTTATCACCGGAACGCAGTTACATCTTCAATGCCAGCTCCTGCCGTACACAACACCATTAGCTCCAAAATCTACACGCAAGGTGCAGAAGTGTAGTATGAGTAACACTAATCCCATGTACTCAATAATTAACAATCCTAATCTTAGGTTTAAAGTAGTGCCGGGATTGGATAACGGTCAGAGTCCAACACCAATAGCTTAGAACAACTCGTAATAAGAAGATAAAATTAGTACAAGCAATAACTTAAAGATATGATGCTCAGCTCGTTCACAGTTATGGAAAATAGGCATTCTTTTTAGGTACAATAGTAAAACCCAAATATTTCACCGAAATTACAAAAATATGAGTAAATATGAAAACTGTGATTTTTTCCAAATGCTTTCAACTACAGATAAGATGTTTCATTATCAAATAGCATGAGGAAGGTACATCTCTATGCCTATATGTCAATGTATGAGAAGTCATAAATGTCAAAGCACCGTATAGCATAAGGCAATGCATCTCTATGCCTACATGCCATGTATGCATGTCAAATGTAATGCACCACAGTGATAAACTCATATGCTCATGCTCTCAGAGTATTCAACCTCACTCGGCACGCTCAATCACTCAATGCCGCCCAATAACTCAACACTCCCAATCACTCAGCACCTCACAATCATTCGGTACTCGCACTTAGTACATGCGCTCACTATTGGTATGCCAGACTATGGAGGGTCGAATCCTACCCAAGCACTAATATAAGCCAATATGGCAGGCTGCGGTGTGCAGCCCGATCCCATCATAAATAAATAAGGTCTGATGCAGCATGCAGCCCAATCCCATAAATAGCACTGACATTTAGGCCCTCGACCTCGCTCAGTTATCAATCTCTCCAATCTCTCGGGCTCACAAATCTCATGCCAATCAGCCCAAATAATGATACATGCTGTAATAATAAATAATAATAGAGAATGAGATATTATATGCAGATAATGAATGTGACTAAGTACAAAATTGCAATTTACGCAAATAACTCAAAGCATATATGACCTCAGTGGATCCCAACAGGATAATCATATAGCCTAAACATGGTTTCTAACATGGATCTTAGTTCAATTGCTATAGCGCGTGGAAATTTCATGGATAGAAACAAGATTTGGTAACTACACATAGAGTTAATTGAGTCATAATTCACACGGCGCACGCTCATACACCCATCACCTAGCATGTATGTCACCTCTACACCAAACACATAACACGTATATTCAGGAGTTCATACCTTCAACACCAAATTTAGAAGTGTTACTTACCTCGAACAAGCCAATTCCAGTACCAAGCAAACCATACAATACTCTAGAAAAGCCATCCTACGATACCCACCTCCGAACGGCTCAAAACTAGCCAAAAGCAACTCAAGAACATCTAATAATGCCAAAGAAAACTACCCAATGGATAAAGGTCGAACCTTTAATCAAAAGCCCAAATTAACCAAAATGTTAAACTCGGGCTCGCATCTCAAAATCATATGGAACTCACAAAATGCGATAATACATTCAATTACGACTCCAACCATACTAGTTTCACAAAAATCCGACTTGAAATTGATGTTTAAAATTAAGAAATTCACTTTATAAAATTTAGATAAAAAACCCCCAAATTTCACTTTGAAATCATCAATCAAATGCCTAAAACGTAGATGGATTCATGAAATATAACCAAAATCGAATATACAACACTTGCCCAAATCCATGTAGCGAAAATCACCTCCAAAATCGCCCAAATTCGAGCTCTCCCAACTCAAAATATGACCTCATGAACAAACCCTCAATGTTATATGCTTTTTCCCAACTATTCTGCCTCGTTTATTATGCCAAACAATCCCAAAACTCAATTTTAATATCTCCAATGAATTTCTCGTAAAATCTCAGTCAAGTTAGGCTTTTGAATCACCCCATTTGACTTAATAATAAAGGAGATATGTTGGTTTCAATATTTGAAAATAATGAAGATTTTTAAATACGACAATTTCGTAATTAATCTGAAAAAAAATCTTGCAACCCAATATTTAGTAAAATGACAGTAAATTGCTCATATGATGTCGAAACTTGATGATTCGGGTTGCTATGGTTTCAAAACTACGATGCAGATATAATGGTTTAGTCGAAACACGTATCAAAGGCCGTTTGCTCAATACAATAACCTTTATGCTCAAATCGACGTCGAAACCGAAAGCAATCACCATAAAACCCAAACTTATCAAAAACTCATCAAAATTTAACCAAACTTTGTGTACATGTCCAAAATTATCATACAAACTTATTGGAATAATTAAAATCCGAATCTGAGCCCGTTTACCCAAAAATTAAATCTTGTTCAATTCTTCCAATTTAAAGCTTCTAAAACGAAAATCATTCTTCCAAATCAATCCTGAACCGCTCAAAAACCGAAAACAACCATACATATAAGTCATAGTACATAATATGAAGCTACTTAAAGTCTCAAACCACTGAATAGAATGCTACATTTCAAAACGACCGATCGGGTCGTTACAGTAGAGTTATAGTAGCTCTTCCATAGCCTTCAATTAAGTTAGTACTCCTAGAAATTGTAGTAACATCAAATATTTCTTCTCTTTGAATATTGTATATGTACAACATGAATCAGGTAAACAAAAATTTTTACAATGAACTTTGATCTAAGTTTGCTTTGAGAGATATCCATTCTTTCTTCCCATGGTTTGACATACAAAAGGAATTATACGAATTAACATTAGTATTTTCAGAGAAAAGGAAAGAAACAAAGTTAAATCAATGATTTGTTGCTCCCAAACGCACACGCAAGTATATGTGGTCGACAAGTAATATAGGATTGTCAATCCAGATATCGTACCCACAAGGACTCGTGATTAACTATCAACTAAATTAAACCGAATAATTAATCTATTCAAGTGAATTCTAACGTATGAATATTTAATTAAAATTAATCTAAAATAATAAATTAAGAGATTAAAGAAAACAAATTAGCGAATTATAGAGACGACTTCAATATGAGTGAATATTCTAGAGCTATGAGTTAGCTAACAATCCCGTTGATTTTTCCACTTAAATCGTCTAATTAATTTATCTGGTTTATTTGTTGACAGGGTTAATATTTCTCGTAGTCTTCTCCCGAAGTATAACTCGCCTATTCAAGCGAACATAATGCCTATATTCCTATAGAATTAGGATTAACAAGAACACATTTATAATTTCCGTATAATAACCAAGCAAGGCGATTATGTATATTCCTACCCTAACCACAAATTCGCTCCCCCTAATAGTTAAGATCTTGCTCTACTCAATCTTCTATGCAATCTAGAATTCCCTCTTCCGAGTTCAATCCTAGATTCGTAGATAGTATTCAATTGGTGATCAAGCAATCAAATAATTAAGCGCAAGATTGAA
>MU764871.1:2894-36191 GCA_026770625.1 Nicotiana glauca
ATAAATGATGTTAAAGATTGAAGAAATTAAGTGAAAATCAACTTACAAATGGATTGGAGAAGAAAGTTTGCTTGGAAAATTGCCTATGGGGTGTTTGAGTTGAAAGAATGAAGAAATGAGGCGAAATTTCGAGTAAGTATGAAAAATGCAGGTCTCTGATGTCGCAATTGCGAACTGGCAAACCCCGACCAAATATGGGAATTGCGAAGCCGAGTTCGCATTTGCGAACTCTGAAGGATACTGGGAGGTTCGCATTTGCGAAATATTGATCGCATTTGCGGACAGTCATTCGCATTTGCGAAGACTGGGTTCGTGGACGAGCATCGCATTTGCGATAATTTTCTTCGCATTTGCGAAAATCGCTGCCCAGATGAAAGATCGCATTTGCGAGGAGAAGCTCGCAATTGCGAGTTCGCATTTGCGAATACTGGCTTCGCAAATGCGAAACCTGCAGAACTGAATGATACCAAATTTTTACAAATGGGAAAATGCAATCCGATGCCTATCCAAAACTCTCCCGAGCCCTTGGGACTCCAAACCAATTATGCACACAACTTCAAAAACATCCTACGGACTTACTCGCGCGATCAAATCGCCAAAATAACATCATATACGTAGAATCAAGCCTCAAAACACATGATTTTCATTAAGTTTCATAAACTTTCAAATTTGGAACGTATAGTCCGAAACACGTCAAACGACGTCCGATTTCGACCAAACTTCACAGAAAGCGCATAAACAATATATAAGACTTGTACCAGGCGTCGGAACCAAAATACGAGCCTGATACCATAGTCTTTTAATAAATTTTCATTTCCATTTTCCTTAACAATTTCAGAAAAACAATTTCATGGAAAAATTCATTTCTCGGGCCTGGGACCTCGGAATTCAATTCCGGGCATACGCCCAAGTCCCATATTTCCTACGGACCCTCCGGAACCGTCAAATCACGGGTCCAGGTCCGTTTACCAAAAATGTTGACCGAAGTCAACTTTAACCATATTAATATCAAAATTTATCATTTTTCACACATAATTCATATTTAAGCCTTCCGGCTACACGCCCGGACTACGCTCGCAAATCGAGGCAAGTACAAGTGAGGTTTTCAAGGCTCGGAAGTGCGGTAAAAGGGTGAAATACGGTGATGACCCTTTGGGTCGTCACATTCTCCACCTCTAAAACAACCGTTCGTCCTCGAACAGACAAAAGAAAGAAGTACCTGAGTCAGGAAACAGATGAGGATAACGGCTCCGCATATCAGACTCGGACTCCCAGGTCGATGCCTTAGGACGTTGACCTCTCCACTGAACACGCACTGAAGGAAAACTCTTTAACCTCAACTGTCGAACCTGCCGGTCTAAAATAGCCACCGCCTCCTCCTCATATGACAGATCCTTGTCCTATTGGACAGTGCTGAAATCTAATACGTGGACTGGATCACCGTGATACCTTCGAAGCATAGATACATGAAAAACTGGATGCACGGCTGACAAGCTAGGTGGCAAGGCAAGTCGATAAGCCACCTCTCTCACACGATCAAGAATCTCAAATGGGCCAATAAACCTAGGGCTAAGCTTGCCCCTCTTTCCAAATCTCATCACGCCCTTCATAGGCGATACTCGGAGCAATACTCGCTCACCAACCATGAAAGCTACATCTCGAACCTTGTGATCCGCATAAATCTTTTGCCGTGACTGAGCCGAACGAAACCTGTCCTGAATGATCTTGACCTTATCCAAGGCCTCCTGGACTAAATCTGTACCCAATAACCAAGCCTCTCCCGGCTCAAACCATCCAACTGGAGACCGACATCGCCTACCATAAAATGCCTCATAAGGAGCCATCTGGATGCTGGACTGGTAGCTGTTGTTGTAGGCGAACTCTGCTAAAGGTAAAAACTGGTCCCAAGAGCCTCCAAAACCAATGCACAGGCTCAGAGCATATCCTCCAATATCTGAATAATCCTCTCGAACTGTCCATCCGTCTGAGGGTGGAATGCTATGCTCAGCTGAACCTGGGTGCCTAACTCCTGCTGAACTGCTCTCCAAAAGCGCGAGGTAAACTGCGTACCCCGGTCCGAAATGATAGATGCCGGCACTTCATGAAGGCGAACAATCTCTCGGATGTAGATCTCAGCTAATCTCTCCGATGAATAGGTGGTGGCAACAGGAATGAAATGTGCTGACTTAGTCAGCATATCAACAATGACCCAAATAGCATCAAACTTCTTCCGAGTCACCGGAAGTCCAGTAACGAAATCCATGGTAATCCTCTCCCACTTCCACTCGGGACGCTCAATCCTCTGAAACACACCACCAAGCCTCTGATGCTCATACTTGACCTGCTGACAATTCAAGCACCGAGCCACATACGCAACAATATCTTTCTTCATCCTACGCCACCAATAATGCTGCCGCAAGTCCTGATACATCTTCGCGGCGCCCGGGTGAATAGAATACCGCGAACTATGGGCCTCCACTAAGATCAACTCTCGAATCCCATCAACATTGGTCACACAAACTCGCCCCTGCAATCTCAAAACACCATCATCATCTGAAGTCACCTTCGTGGCACCTCTACGCTGCACAGTGTCTCTCAGGACACACAAATGAGGATCATCAAACTGTCGATCACGGATACGCTCCAATAATGAAGAACGAGCGACCGTGCAAGCTAATACTCAGCTAGGCTCTGAAATGTCCAACCTCACAAGCCGATTGGCCAAAACCTGAATATCCAAAGCAAGCGGTCTTTGGCTGACTAGAACATAAGCAAGACTACCCATGCTGGCGGACTTCCTACTCAATGCATCGGCCACCACATTGGCTCTCCCCGGGTGGTACAAAATAGTAACATCATAATCCTTCAATAACTCTTACCACCTCCTCTGCCTCAAGTTCAACTCCTTTTGCTTGAACAAGTACTGAAGGCTCTTGTGCTCCGTGTACACCTCACATGTCACACCATATAGATAATGCCTCCAAATCTTCAAAGCATGAACAATGGCTGCCAACTCTAAATCATGAACTGGATAATTCTTCTCGTGGATCTTCAATTGCCTCGAAGCATAAGCTATGACTCTGCTATCCTGCATCAATACTGCACTGAGCCCAATACGGGAAGCATCACAATAAACTGTATAAGGCCCTGAGCCTGTGGGCAAAACCAATATCGGTGCCGTACTCAGAGTTGTCTTGAGCTTCTGGAAGCTCTCCTCACACTCGTCTGACCACCTGAACTGGGCACCCTTCTGGGTCAACCTGGTCATCGGGGCTACTATAGATGAAAACCCCTCCACGAACCGACGGTAATAACCTGCTAATCCCAAGAAACTCCGAATCTCCATCATTGAAGCTGGTCGAAGCCAATTCTTGACTGCCTCAATCTTCTTCGGGTCTACCTGAATACCCTCTGCTAATACTACATGACACAGGAATGCAACTGAACTCAACCAGAACTAGCACTTCAAGAATTTAGCATACAACTGACTATCCTTCAGAATCTGAAGAACCACTCTGAGGTGCTGCTCGTGCTCCTCCTGGCTGCGGGAGTACATAAGAATATCATCAATGAAGACTATCATGAACAAGTCTACATAAGGCCTGAATACTCGGTTCATCAACTCCATAAATGCTGCTGGGGAATTGGTCAACCCGAATGACATGACCAAAAACTCATAATGCCCATACCGAGTGCGAAATGCTGTCTTAGGGACGTCAGACGCCCTAATTCTCAGCTGATGGTAGCCAGATCTCAAGTCTATCTTTGAAAACACCTTCACACCCTGAAGCTGGTCAAATAAATCATCAATCCTCGGCAGTGGATACTTGTTCTTTATCGTCACCTTGTTCAATTGTCGGTAATCAATGCACATCCTCATCGATCCATCCTTTTTATTCACAAATAGCACCGACGCACCCCAAGGAGAAACACTAGGCCTGATAAAACCCTTCTCTCACTAGGCCTGATAAAACCCTTCTCTAGCAAGTCTTGCAACTGGTCATTTAACTCCTTTAATTCTGGCGGGGCCATATGATACGGCGAAATAGAAATGGGCTGCATGCCTGGGGCCAGATCAATACAGAAATCAATATCCCTGTCGGGCGACATACTCGGCAGGTCTAAAGGAAAAACGTCTAGGAACTCCCGAACAATAGGAACAGAGTCAATAGAAGGAACCTCTGTGCTGGAATCGCGAACATATGCCAAATAAGTTAAACACCCCTTCTCGACCATGCGTCGAGCCTTAACAAATGAAATAACACTGCGGGTGGCATGTACTGGGGTCCCTCTCCACTCCAATCGGGGCAAATCTAGCAGCGCCAAGGTCACGGTCTTGGCGTGGCAATCCAAGATAGCATGATACGGGGACAACCAATCCATCCCCAATATAACATCAAAATCTACCATGTCCAAAAGCAATAAATCAACTCGGGTCTCAAGGCCCTCAAATACTACCACACAGGAATGATGAACTCGATCAACCACTATAGAATCTCCCACTGGTGTAGATACATATACAGGAATATCCAAAGCATCACTAGGCATAGCCATGTAGGGTGCAAAATAAGACGACACATATGAATACGTAAACCCAGGGTCAAATAGCACTGAAGCATCCCTTTCACAGACCAGAATAGTACCTGTAATAACAGCATCGAAAGACTCATCCTCTGGCTGGCAAAGCATAACACCGGGGTTGGGCCCCACCTCCCTGAACCATGTCCCTAGGATGATCGGCTGTTGGCTGACCTCTACCTCTGCCGGTCCGAGCTCTACCTCTACGGTCTCTACCTCCACCTCTATGATCCCTACCCCCGCCTCTAGCTGGCTGGGCAGGCTGTGGATCACCTGCTGCCTGAATCATGGGGCGAGGACCCTGCTGCTGAGAGCTGTCAAAAGCTCGAGGGCAATACCTGGCAATATATCTCGTGTCGCCACAAGTGTAACACGCCCTCAGATGCTAAGAATAAAGGAGTGGTGGCGCACCGATAGGTGCTGATGGTGAACTGAAAGGCTGCTGGTCGAAGTACTGCGACTGAGAGCCACGGCCACCGGAAGTACCATGAGAAACCTGAAGAGCTGACTAATAGGGCCTCGGTGAATGGCCTCTACCATAAGAATCCCTACCTCCAGACGAGGTACCACTGAATCTACCAGAATGTCGAGGCCTCCTATCCGACACATGTCCACCTCCCCATGCGAGGGCCATCTCAACTCGGCGGGCCACATTGGCTGCCTCCTGAAAGAAAATATCACTACCAGCTCCCATAAGCATCTGAAGACGGATCGGTTGAATCAACCCATCAATAAATCTCCGAACCCTCTCTTGCTCCGTGGGGAGTATCACAATAGCATGGCGTGTAACTATCATGGAGCCCTGCTAGAGGCGCTCAAGATGCCTGTGAAGTGCCTCCCGCTGAGTGACTGGGAGAAACTTCTCCAAAAACACCTCCACGAACTGATCCCGTGTCAAAGCTGGAGACCCTGCTAGTCTAGATAGGCAAAAATACCTCCACCAAGTCTTGGCGGATCCTGCAAGCCGAAAAATGGTAAAATCGACCCCATTGGTCTCCACTATACCCATGGTCCTAAGGATCTCATGACATCTGAATAGGAAATCCTGTGGATCCTCTGATGAAGCACCGCTGAATGTGGTGGTGAAGAGCTTGGAGAACCGATCAAGTCTCCACAAGGCATCCAAAGACATAGCCGCTCCATCGCCGGCCTGAGCTGAAATACCTGGCTAAGCTGCCACAGCTGGCTGAACCACTGGGACATGAGCCTGGGGAGCTACCTGCTCCGGAGTACGTATAGCAGAAGTCTGAACCCCTCCTCCAGCCTGAGAAGTGGCTGGTGCTACTAAGAGCAAACCCGCTCTAGTGACACTCTCCATAAAGCCTGCCAATCTGACTAGAGCATCCTGAAGATCTGGGGTGACCATGACCCCTCTTGGGACCTGAGCTGGGCCCACTGGAGCTGCTGGGGCTGGAACCTTCTCATCATAGTCAATATGAGGCTCCACCTCTGGGACTGCTGCCCGGGGCTGAGCTCTGCCCCTACCTCGACCTCTGCCCCTCGCAGGAGCTGTTGCTGGGGGCTCGGGCTGCTGCGCGGTAGAAGAGGAAGCACGTGTTCTCGCCATCTGCAAAAGAACAGAGTAGAAAGATAATCAGTAATTGAGAAATGGAATCGCACGATAAAAAAGAACAAAAGTGAAACTTTTCCTAACTCCGTAGCCTCTGGGGGATAAATACAGACATCTCTGTACCGATCCCTCAAACTCTACCAAGTTTGTCCGTGAGTAGCGAGATCTGTGCAACCTAGAGCTCTGATACCAACTTGTCACGACCCGGATTTCCCACCATCGGGAGTCGCGATGGCACCTACTAACGGAGCTAGGCCAGCCAAAACCGTAAACATTCTCTAATAAATCTCAACAATGTGAACATACGAAAGACAATTAAATAAGAGCGAAAGACTTTAAGTTTAATAAAAATGAAATTAAGATGCAGAAGTTTAGAACATATCTCTACCCAAAATCTGGTGTCACTAACTCACGGACTATTAAAGAGTGTTACAAACAAGTTTGAAATGGAAATACAAAACGCCTGTCTCAGTACAAAGAAAACAAACTAAACATAGAAAAAGGACTCTGGCCTGCGAATGCCAGCTATGCTACCTCGAAGTCTCTGGACTGAAGTTAGCTCCCAGTCGAATAGGCTACTACTATGATCCAAAAGCTGATCTAGTACAGTAATTTGTGCAAAAAGCACAAAAGTGTAGCATCAGCACAACCGACCCCATGTGCTGGTAAGTGTCTGGCCTAACCACGGCGAAGTAGTGACGAGGCTAGACAGGACCTACCTAAAACAACCTGTACAGACATAAATATATATATATATATATATATACAGAGCAACGGAAATAAAAATGGAAATAACGATAGAGAACATCAATTAAAACGGGGAAGGGGCATGCTCGGAGGGAGATACAGTGAAAACAGATCAACGGATATAACAACGAAACTACTTCAACACCTTAACTCATATATAAGTGGACGGCGCGTCACACGATCCCATTTCATAATCCATAGGTGGACAGTGTGCCACACGATCCCAAAATATATATGTAATAGTGGTCGGCACGCAACACGATCCCAATTCATATTTCATAAGTGGACGGCGTGCCACACGATCCCATATTATAATTTATAAGTGGACGGCACGCCACACGATCCCATTTCATAATTTATAGGTGGACGGCGTGCCACACGATCCCAAAATATATATAATTTATAAGTGGATGGCGCGCCACACGATCCCATATTATAATGAACAGCACAAATAATCCCTCCCAAAGAGGTCCCATTAGGGAAATTTAACAACATAACGAATAAATCCGGCAAGGGTACAAGTAATAGCCCGAATATCCTGGCAAGGGAGCAACAACAATAATAAGCTACGTATCCCGGCAAGGGAGATAATCAATATGCTCAAGTCATCCCGGCAAGGGAGATAATCAATATACTCAAGTCATCCCGGCAAGGGATTTAATCTCATTTCTTATCAATTCTTTCATTTTCTTCTCAATAGTGTTTTATTGTTCGAGCCAATGCTCCAAAGGATTCACAAATTCACAATTGATCCTCAACCCTTCACATTATGTAGGATTCATTAATTAGCTTGGAAGAATCTCAAATATACCAAGAACAACTAATAACAAAGCCCCACGGTCATGCTAGACACCGGAGTATAGATACCCGTCACCATACCTATACACCGTACTCGATCATTTAGCAAATAGCAATCAATAATACTCTAATCCTATTCCCTCAAGCCAACGTTAGACCAAACACTTACCTCTACTGCTCCAAACTCAACTCAATCCTCTAGAATGGCTTTACCCCTCGAATTCATCACCAAACCGCTCGACTCTAGTCACAAATTACTTGAATGTATCAACAAATACTAATTGAATCAACTTGAATGCATGAAAATGAATTTACCAAAGTTTTACTCAACATTCCCAAAATGCCCCCGGGCCCGCGTGGTCAAAACCCGAGGTTCGAACCAAAACCCGATTACCCATTCCCCCACGAGTTCATATCTATGATTTGTTTTGAAATTGGACCTCAAATTGAGGTNTAAATGAGGCGAAATTTCGACTAAGTATGAAAAATGCAGGTCTCTGATGTCGCAATTACGAACTAGGGTTCGCAATTGCGAACCTGACCAAATATGGGAATTACGAAGTCGAGTTCGCATTTTCGAACTCTGAAGGATAATGGGAGGTTCGCATTTGCAAAATATTGGTCGCATTTGCGAAGGGTCACATCCGCATTTGCGGACAGTCATTCGCATTTGCGAAGACTGGGTTCGTGGACGAGCATCGCATTTGCGATAATTTTCTTCGCATTTGCGAAAATCGCTGCCCAGGTGAAAGATCGCATTTGTGAGGAGAAGCTCGCAATTGCGAGATCGCATTTGCGAACCTGCAGAACTGAATGATACCAGATTTTTACAAATGAGAAAATGCAATCTGATGCCTATCCAACACTCTCCCGAGCCCTCGGGGCTCCAAACCAATTATGCACACAACTTCAAAAATATCCTACGGACTTACTCGCACGATCAGATCGCCAAAATAACATCATATACGTAGAATTAAGCCTCAAAACACATGATTTTCATTAAGTTTCATAAACTTTCAAATTTGGAACTTATAGTCCGAAACACGTCAAACGACGTCCGATTTCGACCAAACTTCACAGAAAGCGCTTAAACAATATATAAGACTTGTATCGGGTGTCGGAACCAAAATAAGAGCCCGACACCATAGTCTTTTAATAAATTTTCATTTCCATTTTCCTTAACAATTTCAGAAAAACAATTTTATGGAAAAATTCATTTCTCGGGCCTGGGACCTCGGAATTTGATTCCGGGCATACGCCCAAGTCCCATATTTTCTTACGGACCCTCCGGGGCTGTCAAATTACGGGTCCAGGTCCGTTTATCAAAAATGTTGACCGAAGTCAACTTTAACCATATTAATATCAAAATTCATCATTTTTCACACAGAATTCATATTTAAGCCTTTCGTCTACACGCCCGGACTGTGCACGCAAATTGAGGCAAGTACAAGTGAGGTTTTCAAGGCCTCAAAAGCACGGTAAAAGGGAAAAATGCGGTGATGGCCCTTTGGGTCGTCACACATAAATACCATTCATCATTAATTTTTCTTACTACGCTTACTGCTTCATACAATAAGCTCAATCAAGTATTTATCACAGTCACATTCACCAATAAGTCGTATTCTCTCATATTCTCAGGCATATGATCTCAAATATTTCTTTTGATTTAACCGTCTCTTTAAAATTGGCGGTGTTGATATAACCTGAAGAGCATCCTCGTACAATAGCTTAATTTATGGACATGATCGGATGTTCAGACTATGATGAGCCAATGAAGAATAAAAAGGTCGAGGTCCGAGCAGAGACCAAATAAAACATTGGTATAATCAAAATTGGATGCGGAGTTGTCAGAAAATATACAACAAAAAATATTGCAAATACTCAATAATCATTACCATTGACACTCTTTTAGTGTTCATATATTCAGGTGAAAGTTGTATGACGTAATGTGACGACCCAAAGGGTCATCACCTGTTTCTAATTGAATTCTGTGTCTCCGAGGCCTTAAAAACCTCATTTAGGGTTGCCTCGATTTACGTGCACAGCCCGGGCGCGTAACTAGAAAGTTTAAATGTGAAATTATATGAAAAATACTAAGTTTGCATATTAAAATGAATAAATTTAATTTCGGTCAACATTTTAGGTAAACGGACCCGGACACGTGATTTGACAATCCGTAGGAAAATATGGGACTTGGGCATATATCCGGAACGAATTCCGAGGTCCCAAGCCCGAGAAATAAATTTTTGTGTGAAATTATTTTTTAGAAATAATTAAGAAAATTGGAAATGAAATTTGAATAGAAGCGATGGTATCGAGCCCGTATTCTGATTCTGGTGCCCAGTACAAGTCTTATATATGGTTTAAGCACTTGCTGTAAAGTTTGGTTGGAAACGGACGTCGTTTGACGTGTTTCGGACTTAAAATGGAAATTTGATGTTTTTATGAAAATTTGGAAGAAATCATGAGTTTTGAGGCTTGATTCGATGTATATGATGTTAGTTTGGCATTTTGATCACATGAGTAAGTTCGTAGGATATTTTTGAGGTTGTGTGTATGTTTGGTTTGGAGCCCCGAGGGCTCGGGTGAGTTTTGGATAGGTGTCGGAGTGCATTTTGAATCTTAGAGAAAATTTGATATTCCCAGTTCTGCAATCTTCGCATTTGCGAAGCAAGACTCGCAAATACGAGCCTGACATCGCAAATGCGAAAAGGGAGTCTAGCCAGCTGGGATCGCAAATGCGACCTCTTGGTCCGCAAATGCGAAGTCGGGCCTGTCGCAAATGCGACACATTAGCTCGCAAATGCGAAACACCCCAGATTCTTAAGAGTTCACAAATGCGAACTCACCTTCGCATTTCCCAAGCCAGCAAAGTCGGGGTTCGCAATTACGCACCCCGGTTCGCATTTCCCATATCTGCAACCTGCATTTTTCATACTTAGCTGAAATTGAACCCCACTTTTCATTTTTCTCAAACTCAAACACCCATAGGCGATTTTCCAAGAATTTTTTCTTCTCCGATTCAATTGTAAGTTAGTTTTTACTCATTTCTTTCAATCATTAACATCATTTAACATGTTTTCAACTTAAAATCAAAGATTTTCATGGGTGAAATTGGGGGTTTTTGGTAGATCAAAACAAGATTTCAAAACAAATCATATATTTGGGTTCATGGGGGAATGGGTAATCGGGTTTTGGTTCGAACCTCGGGTTTTGACCACGTGGGCCCGGGGCATTTTTGGACGTTTTTGGCAAAACTTTGGGAAATTCATTTTTATGCATTCAACTTGATTCATTTAGCGTTTATTGATGTAATTAAGTAACTTGTGACTAGATTCGAGCGAATTTGTGGATGAATCGAGGGGTAAAGCCATAATTGAGGCTTGAGTTGAATTCAAAGCATCGAGGTAAGTGTCTGGTCTAACTCTAGCTTGAGGGATAAGGAGTTGAGTCTTATTTTCTACTTGTTTTGTGTCGAGTACGACGTATAGACATGGTGACGAGTATCTATATGTTGGTTTCTAGCATTACCGTGAGTCTATAAATTGTGAATATCTTGATTCATGTTATATATTTCATGCTTTAGAGATGATTTCTAGTTGTTGTGAAGCATTTGTGGAAAGGATTATGACCTTTGAACGTGGAAGAGCATTGGCTCAAGTTATTTTAGGAATTGAGAAAGTATATGAATTATTGTACCCTTTGGAGCATTGGCTCAAGTGGTAATGAGAGTGATGTGATGAAAGTGAAAGAAAGAGGAAAAATCATTAATTGTACCCTTGCCGGGTTGTTTTTGTCTATTGATTATCTCCCTTGCCAGGATGTGAAAGTTATTGATGTTGTTCCCTTGTCGGGATTTAGCTATTACTTGTGTTCCCTTGCCGGGATTTTGACTATTGTTTGTTTACTCCCTTGCCCCCTTGTTTTGATTGTTATTTGGGCGAGGATGAGTGTTAAAGCACGAAGGGTGATGCCGTGCATTGTTTGCTATTGTGAGGAAAGAGTGTAAAGCATGAAAGGTGATGTCGTGCCGCACGGTGTACCATTCCGTGCCTATTATATTGATTTCATGGTGAGGAAAAAGTGTAAAGCACGAAGGGTGATGCCGTGTCGTACAATGTACCATTTTGTACCGATATTCATTGATTATATGGTGAGGAAAGAGAGTAAAAGCACGAAGGATGATGTCGCGTACTTTATATGATTGATTTGGTGAGAACAAGAGTAAAAGCACGAAGGGTGGTGCCGTGCACTGTTGATCTTTTTACTCTTGTTGATATTCTAGTTGTACCGTTTCATTCCTTATTTGGTATTCTATATCTAAACTGTTACTTTCCCACAGCATGTTCCCCCCCTCATTGACTGGTTATTTTCTGTAATTCTATTATATCGCATATATATATATATATATATATATAAAACTGCACAGGTTGTGTGATGGCCCAAACGGTCATCACTTATTTTTAAATCAAATTCTATAACTCTGAGGCCTTGAAAACCTCACTTAGGGTTGTCTCAATTTGCGTGCGTAGTCCGAGCGTGTAGCCGGAAAGCTTAAATATAAATTCTGTAAGAAAAATACTAAATTTTGATATTAAATTGAATAAATTTAACTTCGGTAAACATTTTAGGTAAACGAACCCGAACTTGCGATTTGACAGTCCCGGAGGGTCCGTAGGAAAATATGGGACTTGGGCGTATGCCCGGAATCGAATTCTGAGGTCCCAGGACCGAGAAATGAATTTTTGAGTAAAATTATTTTTCGAAAATATTTAAGGAAAAGGAAAATAAAAATTGATTAAAAAGTGATGGTATCGGGCCCGTATTTTAGTTTCGGCACCCGGTACAGGTCTTATATGTGGTTTAAGCGCTTTCTGTTAAGTTTGGTTGAAAACGGATGTCGTTTGACGTGTTTCGGACTTAAAATGGAAAATTTGATGTTTTATGAAAATTGAAGGAAATCATGGATTTTAAGGCTTAATTCATTGTTTTTTATGTTATTTTGGCGATTTGATCGCACGGTTAAGTTCGTAAGATATTTTTGAGTTAGTATGCATGTTTGGTTTGGAGACCCGAGGGCTCGGGTGAGTTTCGGATAGGTGTCGGGGTGGTTTTGGACTTAAGAAATGCAGCATAATAGCTGTTGTTTGTTGTCCAGTTACCCCTTCTATGCGATCGCATAGGGCAGGTCGCGATCGCATAGAGCAAATTTCAGAGGGTCAGAAATCCTTCTATGCGATTGCATTCCACTCTATGCAATCGCATTGTACAAAGCTCAGCCCATATTTTATTTCCTTCTACGCGATCGCATAGAGCTAGTTGCGATCGCAATGCCCGACCTGTTTCTTCTATGCGATCGCAGTACTCCTTTCGCGATCGCAGTGACCGTTTTTCCCCTTCCTCTGTGCGATCGCATAGAGCATTTTTCTCGCCCAATCACACTTACTCTATCTCATGAGCCTCTTCGTGATCGCATAGAGCAAGTTCGCCCAGTGATTTTTAAGACCCAAAATAGAATGCAAACGGGATTTTTACACCATTTCACGAACTCTCTCCTCTTCAAAGCTCTTGGGCGATTCTTGGAGCGTTTCTTCACCAAAGTTTCTTGGGTAAGTATTTCTTAACTCGTTTTCTTCATTTCCATCAATATCATTTGAATTCCTAGGCCTAGAACATATGAAAATAGGTAGAAATTAGAGAATTGGGTAGAGTTAGGGTTTTCAAATATTTCGCGAATTAGACCTCGTTTTGGGGTCGAACTTGAAAGCAAATTATATATTCGGGCTCGTGGGTGAATGGGTGAATTTATTTTGGTTCGAACCTCGTGTTTTGACCAAGTGAGCCCGGGGTCGATTTTTATAATTTTAGGCAGAATGTTTAGGAATATATATTGAGGCATTTGGATTGGATTGTTTAGTGTTATTGATGATATTAAATCAATTGTGTATAGATACGATTGTATGGAAGCCAAATTCGAAAGGAAAAGTGGTGCTTAAGGATTGAGTTGGCCATAGAACTCCAAGGTAAGTGTTTGGTCTAACCTTAGCTTGAGGGAATAGGAGTTGAGCCTTATTTGTTACTTGTTAATTGTCGAGTACGATGTATAGGCATGGTGACGAGTATCTATACATTGGTGTCTAGTATGACCGTGAGTCTTTATATTACTAATATTTGGATTATGCTATATTCTCCATGTCTAAATGATGATTTCTACATATTGTGAAGAGTATGTGAAGGAAATTGTGATATTTAATATTTAAGGAGCGTTGGCTCAAATTATAAATGAATTACTGAGTAAGAATGAAAGAAAGAAAAAGAATCATTGAATTATTCCCTTGCCAATTATTTATGGAATTGTTAATATATTACTTGCTGGAAATTTTATTGTATATTATTGAGTGCTTATTGGACCCCTATTAATAATTTCCAGTTTATTTTCCTTGCCCCTTAACTATGATTGTTGTTTGGGTGAGGAAGAGTGGTAAAGCATGAAGAGTGATATCGTGCATTGTTTGATAATGTGAGGGAAAAGTGTAAAGCACGAAGAGTGATGTCTTGTCGTACGATGCGCCATTCCGTACTGATATCTATTAATTAAATTGTGATGAAAGAGAGTAAAAGCACGATGGGTGATGCCGTGCACAGTTTTATTTTATATTGTTTGGGCGAGGAAGAGAGTAAAAGCACGAAGGGTGATGCCATGCAAATATCGATTCTTTTAATACTTGTTGATGTTATGACTTTGTTGACTCCTTTTTATTTAGTATTTCTATTTAATATTGTTACTTTCCCCTAAAATATTCTTTTCCCACATTGACTGGTTGTTTCCTGCAACTTCCTTGCTGTATGTATATATATATATATATATATATATATGTGTGTTTGAACTGCACAGGTTTATTTGATGGTCTGGTCCTAGCCTCGTCACTACTTCGTCGAGGTTAGGCTAGGCACTTACCAGCACATGGGGTCGGTTGTGCTGATACTACACTCTGTGCTCTTTTGCATAGATACAGGTTTCGGACAGCAGCACCAGTAGCGTGGGTGTTAGCATTTCGACCAGCGAGATACTGAGGTAGCCTTGCAGGCGTCCGCAGGCCCGGCGTCTCCTATATATTTATTTTCAGTCTGTTATCTCATGTACTCGAGACAAATAGTTTTATATTCCTTTCAAACAGTTGTGTTTAGTATTCTTAATAGTTCGTGAGTAATGTGACACCAGTTCTTGGGTAGAGGATTATGTTGAGTTTCCGCATTTAATTTAGTCTAATTAAGTTAAGCTTTCCGCTCATTTAATTTATTCCGCTGTATTTATATTATTATTGTTAAATTTTTTAATGAAGAATTTTGGTAAGGAAAGAGATAGATAAGAGTTGGCTTGCCTAGCTCCTATTAGTAGGCGCCATCACGACTCCCGAGGGTGGAAAATCCGGGTCGTGACAAGTTGGTATCAGAGATCTAGGTTACATAGGTCTCACAACTCACGGGCAAGCTTAGTAGAGTCTGAGGGATCAGTACGGAGAAGTTTGTATTTATCCTCCAGAGGCTACAGAGTTAGGAAAATTTTCACATTTGTTCTTTCTTGTCGTGCGGATTTGTTCCTCAAATGCTAATTGAATTTCTACTATGTTCTTCGCAGATGGAGAGAACACGTGCTTCCTCATCTACCGCTTAGCAGCCCGAGGCCCCAACAACAGATCCCACTAGGGGTAGAGGGCGAGGCTGAGGCCATACTAGAGGCCGAGGTAGGGGCAGAGCTCAGCCCCGAGCAGCAGCACTAGTGGTGAAGCCTCAGATTAATTTCGAGGAGGGGGTTCCAGCCCCAGCAGTTCAGGTGGGCCCAGCTCATGTCCTAGAGGGGTTCATTGCTGCCTCAGTTCTTCAAGATGCTCTGGTTCGATTGGTAGGCTTTATGGAGAGTGTCACCCGAGCAAGTTTTCTTCCGGCAGCACCAGCTACTTCCCAGGAGGGATGAGGGACTCAGACTCCTGCTACGCGCACTCCGGAGCCAGTAGCTCCCCGGGTTCAGGTTCCAGTGGGTCAGCCAACAATGGCAGTTCAGTCGGGTGTAGCAGCTCATCCCGGCAATGGAGCGGCCATGTCCGCCGATTCTCTATGGAGGCTGGATAGGTTCGTCAAGCTCTTCACTACTACATCCAGCGGTGCATCTACTGAGGATCCCCAGGATTATTTGGATAGTTGTCATGAGGTTCTTCGGAACATGGGAATCGTTGAGACCAATGGAGTTGATTTTGCTGCCTTTCGTCTGTCTGGATCCGCCAAGACTTGGTGGATGGATTATTGTTTAGCTAGACCAGTCGATTCACCTTCATTGACTTAGGAGCAATTCACAGTGTTGTTTCTGGAGAAGTTTCTCCCCTGACTCAGAGAGAGGCCTTTCGGAGGCAGTTTGAGCACCTTCAGCAGGGTTCCATGACGGTCACTCAGTATGAGACCAAGTTCATTGCTCTAGCTCACCATGCTCTTGTCATACTTCCCACCGAGAGAGAGAGGGTGAGGAGGTTTATTGATAGTCTTATTCAGCCGATTCGTCTTCAGATGGCCAAGGAGGTCGGGAGCGAGATCACTTTTCAGGAGGCGTCCAATGTGGCCCGCCGAGTTGAGATGGTTCTGTCACAGGGAGGAGGTCATGGGTCGGATAAAAGGCCCCGTCATTCAGGAAGATTCAGTGGTGCCTCGTCTGGAGGTAGAGATTCGTATGGTAAAGGCCATCCTCCCAGGCCCTTTCATTCGGCTCTCCAGGTTTCCCATGGTACTTCAGGTGGTCGTGGTTCTCACACATATTATTCTGATCAGCAACTTTACAGTGCACCATCAGCTCCTATCAGTGTACCTCCGCTTTAGAGTTTCCGAGGTGGTCATTCAGGCTGACAGGGTCAGTCCTGTCACACCTCATTTTTCACTACTACACCCCAGGAGGGGTGTAATAAAGGGAGTTTTTTCAATTAAAGGACAATTAAAACGGAATTCGTTTTATTAAGAGATTCAGAGTCGCCACTTGGGAGATTTATGGTGTCCCAAGTCACCGGTTTGAATCCCGAATCGAGGAGAAAGTTTGACTCTGTTTAACAGTCCGCGAACCAAAAATCCGAGTAAGGAATTCTATTAACCCGAGAGAAGGTGTTAGGCATTCCCGGGTTCCGTGGTTCTAGCACGGTCGCTCAACTGTCATATTCGTCTTAAATTACCTGATTTTAAACAATTACGAACCTATGTGCAAATTTTAGTTTTAACCGCTTTTATTTTTTATTTTTTATTTTTTTAATTAAAGAAAATTACAACGTTGTTAAAACACATCTCGAACCACGTCACATAATGCACCCGTGATTTTCGACATATTTTAACTTTGCTGGGATTTGGATTTGGGTCACATAAATGTGCACCCAATTTTAAGAAGGTAAAATTATTAAATAACGCGCCTAAAGCAACTAACGCGTTGTTAACTTTGCGGGAGGCCATGGAAGTTCGCTAAATGGCACGTCCCGAGTTCTAAATATTTTAAAGAACTAATTAAAGAGGGCCACGCAATTGTCATTTTGGTTTGGCGTGGCGCACCTCAATTTATTTTAATTAAGTCATTTCTACACTAATTCGCGAGGGCCATAAACTATTTGTGTTATGCAATATGACTCGCCTCTATCGACTAAAGAGAATTCAATTATCTAGGCGTTAAAGGGTTAAGATCATGCTAAGGTTCAAATTGATGGAATATAATAAAGCTTATGATTTGAAGTCATCATCCAGGCCCAACGTGAGGCCTGATATCCCATAGTCACAGGGCATTCAGAATTACATTTTAGCCATAGTCCAGCAACAATTAATGCAAACTATTGGGCCTGGCAGGCAAGTCCCATGCATCAAAGCAACACCCTCTCTTGAAAGTGGCCCAACATCTAATATTTCCAAAAGAAACAAACTTTGGCAGGCTCGAAATTGGCCATGAGACTCAAGATCGAGTCTAATTCAACGCCAAATTTCCGTAAGTCATGGGTCTAAAGTATATTTCTATTAACCAGCGGTCTGACAGATACAACAGAGGTTCTAACTTATATTTTAATTTTTAACTTTAATCTCACAAAGCAAACCCAAGGAATTAACACTTAGACCATACATATAACAATTCCAACCAGTAAGACGCTACAAATCCCTCTAGATACAAAACAAAACTTCGAACACATCTTGATGAAACAATTAAATGGTGATAACACTAGACTGCTGAAACTATAACACGCATGTACCAAGCTAGTGACATATACCAATCCTGAAATTACAGGAAGCTATTTCATCTTTAAGAATCATTAACAACTTAGAAATCACACTTGACATGCTTTGCACGATCTAGTCTTTAGAAGTTTTGAACAGTCTATTTGTTATTACAAGTTCAAATCTAAACCTAATAAATGAATTACAGCATTGATGATGCAAACGCTATATATGGTAAATAAACTGCATCATATTGAAAGAACACACAAGGAAACTTAATCAATCAGTCATGAAGGAATATGCAACATTTATCATTCATCTTCAAGTGTGACTACAGAACTTGCAACCTAGCCTTTCATATGTTGTTCAGGGATTGAAGCATACCTAGATAAACAAAAACAAAGGGAAGAATGAGGAAAGCAGCAGTAACAGCAACAGATCAGTCCCAAGGATCAAAACCAATCCACTTCAAACATAGAATGCAGTTTGACAAACCCTAAAAATCCAGGAAAATAAGGACCAATGCAACAGTAACTCTATTGCAAACTCCAAACCAAACTAAATAGAATCAATGGAACAGTAAAATTTTACACTATACTGTATTTTTCCGGGCACCAGTGACTCTTTCTCGTTTGTTATGTGTATATCGATGTTCTAGCTCTTAACCTCTCTTCCCTTTTTTAGACTCAACCTCTGTCTATTCTCTAAGGTCCCCCCTCTTGTGTATTCAACTATAGAGTTCCTCTAGTCTTAATCTCTGATTGCTCTCTCTATTTTTTTTCCTCTTAAGGTATGTTCGTTCTCTCTTTTTCCCGATTGTATGGCCGAATCCCTTTTGTCTAGACTTTAAAAACCTTTCCAGCTCTTAAAAGCATTTGCTCAATTAAGAAAATGAATTCCCCATCCCTCTCTGATTTTCCCAATATTTTATTCAACCCGTGTTATTCCCTGATTCCCAACCTTTAAGTCACTTAATAGGAAGGCAGTTCCCTATTAAACCAATTTCCCGTTATTTTAATTCAATTGGTATGGGCAACCTGCATTTTAAATTAAGGCGTGCCCTGACAGACAGTGTTGGCATTCCACTAATCCTAAACCATTTAATTCTGTTAATATCCCTTAAATGTCAAAACTTGTCCTTTTATAAGCTCCAGACCTCTCTTCATCCTTAATTTCAGGCACCTTCAGTGAGCATTTTAGTTAGTGCACTTCCCACTACTATATTATCTCTCAATTCTTAATTCATCCACTTACTTAGTGCCTTTTAAGTAAACAACTACTGCACCCCCTACCCAATTTAGTAGCCCCCCTATTTCAATAATTGACATTCTTAGGCTAGGCTACCTAAGTTAACCCCTAAAGCTTTATGTTATTTAACCCCCGAGACCGAACATACTCGTACTATGCTTGTTAACCTCAAAATTGATCATCATGAAATAGCCTGGATGATGCAACATGCACGAGATTGACTCGGCAGGCACGAGATTGACTCAACAGACACGAGAGTGGCTCAACAAATACAGGATTAACTCAACAGGCACAAAATTGGCTCAACTGACACGAGATTGTCTCAACATATACGAAATTGGTTCAACAGGCATGAGATTGACTCAACAAGCAAGGGATTGACCCAACAGGCACGAGATTGACTCAACAAGCACGAGATTGACTCAACAAGCATGAGACTGACTCAACAGGCAAGGGACTGACTCAACAGGCAAGGGACTGACTCAACAGGCAAGGGACTGACTCAATAGGCAAGGGACTGACTCAACAAATACGGGATTGACTTAACATGCACGTCACAAGTAAGTCAATGCATAGCTTGCCTTTTAAGGTAAATGGGATCATCTTTTCCTTTTTTCTAAGCATGACTTATATTGGTTACTACTAAAAAAAATATTTAGTGACTCATTGCATGAATGTGACACTACTAAACTACAAGGAAACATGTTGTAACAACTAGACGCATTGCGTAGCAGGAAGATACATAACACAATCTATACCATTTATCTATAAAAAATGTAAAATTAAATCATGCATGCAAATGCAACATATTTTTTATATTTTCATTACTTAAATAAAATAAACATGCTAGACCAATGCAAACACTTGACAGAAAACCACGAAAATTCACAAAATTGCACACAAAGGAAAATGTTTTTATTTTGAATTTTATGGGAATGATTTATATAGGCAAAAATCACGTTCTCACAAGTACCAGTCTTCTCAGCAGCCGAGATCTTGTTACACTTGTGGTGAGCCAGGTCACATTGCCAAATTTTGCCCTCGAGCACCGGGTAGTTCTCAGCATCAGGGTTCTCGTGCCATAGTACCGGCACCAGGTTTTCCACAGCCCGCACAACTAGTTAGAGGTGGGTGTAGAGGTACTAGAGGTAGAGGTAGAGGTCATAGAGGTGGAGCTCAGACCACCAGAGATGGAGGCCAGCCAGCAATAGGGCGTCCTAGGGAAATGGTTCAGGGTAGTAGGGCCCAGCCCCGATATTATACTCTTCCAGCCAGGCCAGAGGCTGAATCTTCAGATGCAGTCATTACAGGTACTATTCTGGTTTGTGATAGAGAGGCCTCAGTGCTATTTGATCCAGGGTCTAAGTATTTATATGTGTCATCTTACTTTGCACCGTACTTGGTTCTGCCTAGTTATCTACTGAGTATTCATGTTTATGTGTCTACACCGGTAGGTAATTCTATTGTGGTCGATCGAGTCCATTGTGCCTGTATTGTGGTGATTGGGGGTCTTGAGACCCGTTTTGATTTGTTGCTTTTAGATATGGTCGACTCTTATGTTATTTTGGGGATAGATTGGTTATCACCCTATCATGCTATCTTGGATTGTCATGCCAAGACTGTGACCTTAGCCTTACCCGATATGCCACGCTTAGAGTGGAGAGGGACTTCTTGTCACTCTACCCGCAGCGTTATTTCGTACGTGATGGCTCGTTGTATGATCGAGAAGGGATGTTTGGCTTATTTGGCCTATGTTCGGGATTCCAGTACTAAGGTTCCCTCTATTGATACTATGCCCGTGGTTCGTGAGTTCCAGGAGGTTTTTCCTTTAGACCTGCTGGGTATGACACCTGACAGGGATATTGACTTCTGCATTGATTTGGCTCCGGGCACCCAGCCCATTTCTATTCCGCCATATCGCATGGCCCCGCCAGAGTTGAAGGATTTGAAGGATAAGTTGCAAGAATTGCTTGAGAAGGGTTTCATTATACCCAGTGTGTCACCGTGGGGTGCGCCAGTGTTGTTTGTAAAGAACAAAGATGGTTCGATGAGAATGTGCATTGATTACCGGCAATTAAATAAGGTTACAATAAAGAATAAATATCCACTGCCAAGGATTGATGATTTATTTGACCGGCTTCAGGTGCCAAGGTGTTTTCAAAGATAGACTTGAGATATGGCTACCATCAGTTGAAGATTAGGGCATCCGATGTTCCTAAGAGAGCTTTCCGCACTAGGTACGGACATTATGAGTTCTTGGTCATGTCTTTTGGGTTGACAAATGCCCCAGCAGCTTTTATGGACCTGATGAACCGAGTGTTCAGGCCTTATTTAGACTTTTTCATGATAGTCTTCATTGATGACATATTGATATATTCTTGCAGCCGGGAGGAACATGAGCAGCATCTCAGAGTGGTTCTTCAGACTCTAAAGGATAGTCAGTTATATGCTAGGTTTTCAAAGTGTGAGTTCTGGTTGAGTTCAGCTGCATTTTTGGGTCATATTGTATCCGCATAGGGTATTCAGGTTGATCCGAAGAAGATCGAGGCAGTCAAGAACTAGCCTAGGCCCACATCAGCTGTAGAGATTTAGAGTTTCTTGGGATTAGCAGGTTACTATCGTCGGTTCGTGGAGAGGTTCTCATCTATTGCAACCCCGATGACCAAATTGACCCAGAAGGGTGCCCAGTTCAGATGGTCGGACGAGTGTGAGACGAGCTTTCAGAAGCTCGAGGCAGCTCTGACTACGGCACCGGTGTTGGTTATGCCCACAGGTTCAGGGCCTTATACAGTCTATTGTGATGCTTCCCGTATTGGGCTTGGTGCAGTGTTGATGCAGGATGGCAAGGCCATTGCCTATGCTTCGAGGCAGTTAAAGATTCACGAGAAGAACTATCCAGTACATGATTTGGAAATGGCAGCTATTTTCATGCATTGAAGATATTGAGGCACTATTTATATGGCGTGGCATGTGAGGTGTTCACTGATCACAAGAGTCTTCAATACTTGTTTAAGCAAAAGGAGTTGATTTTGAGGCAGAGAAGGTGGTTGGAGTTGTTGAAAGATTATGACATCACTATTTTATATCATCCCGAGAAGGCCAATGTGGTGGCCGATGCTTTGAGTAGGAAGTCAGCCAGTATGGGCAGTCTTGCTTATATTTCGGTCAGTTAGAGGCCGCTTGCTTTGGATGTTCAGGCATTAGCCAATCAGTTTGTGAGATTGGATATTTCTGAGCCTAGTCGAGTGCTAGCGTGCACGGTCACTCGTTCTTCATTATTGGAGCGTATCCGTGATCGGTAGTTTGATAATCCCCATTTGTGTGTCCTTAGAGGCACGGTGCAGCGAGGAGATGCCAAGTAGGTTACATGAGATACTGATGGAGTTTTGAGATTGCAAGGGCGAATTTGTGTACTAAATGTGGATGGGATTCGAGAGTTGATTCTAGAGGAGGCCCATAGTTCCCGGTACTCTATTCATCCGGGCGAAAGTGTATCTGGATTTGCGATAGCATTATTGGTGGCATAGAATGAAGAAGGATATTGTGTCATATGTAGCACGATGTTTGAATTGTCAGCAGGTTAAGTATGAGCATCAGAGGCTTGGTGGTTTATTTCAGAGGATTGAGCTTCCCGAGTAGAAGTGGGAGCGGATCACTATGGACTTCGTTACCGGACTTCCGTTGACTCGGAAGAAGTTCAACGCAGTTTGGGTTATTATTGATAGGTTGACCAAGTCAGCGCATTTCATTCTTGTGGCAGTTACCTATTCATCCGAGAGGTTAGCGGAGATTTATATCCGGGAGATTATTTTCCTGCATGGTGTGCCGGTATCTATCATTTTGGACCGAGGTACACAGTTTACCTCGCATTTCTTTAAATCAGTTCAACGGGAATTAGGCACCCAGGTACAGTTGAGCACAGTATTTCATCCTCAGACGGACGGGCAGTCAGAACGAACTATTCAGATATTGGAGGATATGCTCCGAGCTTGTGTTATTGACTTTGGAGGTTCGTGGGATCAGTTTTTGCCTTTAGCAGAGTTGGCCTACAACAACAGCTACCAGTCGAGTATCCAGATGGCTCCTTATAAAGCCTTATATGGTAGGCGATGGTGATCTCCGGTTGGATGGTTTGAACTAGGAGAGGCTCAGTTGTTGGGTACAGATTGGGTTCATGAGGCCTTGGATAAGGTCAAAATTATTCAGGAAAGGCTTCGTTTAGCTCAGTCCAGGAAAAAGAGCTATGCAGATCGTAAGGTTTGAGATGTAGCTTTCATGGTTGGTGAGCGGGTGTTGCTCCGAGTGTCGCCTATGAAGGGCGTGATGAGATTTGGGAAGAAGGGCAAGCTTAGCCCAAGGTTCATTGGTTCGTTTGAGATTCTTGATCGAGTGGGAGAGGTGGCTTATAGACTTGCATTGCCGCCTAGCTTATCAGTCGTACATCCAGTTTTTCATGCATCCATGCTTCGAAAATATCACGGCGATCCAGCCTACGTGTTAGATTTCAGCATTGTCCAGTTGGACAAAGACTTGTCTTACGAGGAGGAGCCGGTGGCTATTTTAGACCGGCAGGTTCGTCAGCTGAGACCCAAGAGATTCCCCTCTGTTCATGTTCAGTGGAGAGGTCAGCCTCCTAAGGCATCGACCTGGGAGTCCGAGTTTGATATGCGGAGCCGTTATCCTCATCTTTCCCCCGACTCAGGTACTTTTTTTTTATCCATTCGAGGACGAACGGTTATTTTAGAGGTGGAGAATGTGATGTCCCAAACAGTCATCACTTGTTTTAAAATCAAATTCTATAACTCTGAGGCCTAGAAAACCTCACTTAGGGTTCCCTCGATTTACGTGCACAGTCCGGACGCATAGCCGGAAAGCTTAAATATGAATTCTGTGAGAAAAATGCTAAATTTTGATATTAAATTGAATAAATTTGACTTCGGTGAATATTTTGGGTAAACGGACCCGGACCCGCAATTTGATAGTCCCGGAGGGTCCATAGAAAAATATGGGACTTGGACGTATGCCCGGAATCGAATTCTGAGGTCCCAGGCCCGAGAAACGAATTATTGAGTAAAATTATTTTCTGAAAATATTTAAGGAAAAGGAAAATGAAAATTGATTAAAAAGTGATGGTATCGGGCCCGTATTTTGGTTCCGGCGTCCGGTACAGGTCTTGTATGCGGTTTAAGCACTTTCTGTAAAGTTTGGTTAAAAATGGATGTCGTTTGACGTGTTTCGGACTTAAAATGGAAAATTTGAAGTTTTATGAAAATTGAAGGAAATCATGGATTTTAAGGCTTAATTCATTGTTTTTTATGTTATTTTGGCGATTTGATCGAACGGTTAAGTTCGTAGGATATTTTTGAGTTAGTATGCATGATTGGTTTGGAGCCCCGAGGGCTCGGGTGAGTTTCGGATAGGCGTCGGGGTGGTTTTGGACTTAGGAAATGCAGCAGAATAGTTGTTGTCTGTTGTCCAGTTACCCCTTCTATGCGATCGCATAGGGCAGGTCGCGATCGCATAGAGCAAATTTCAGAGCGTCAGAAATCCTTGCGATCGCATTCCACTCTACACGATCGCATTGTACAAAGCTCAGTCCATATTTTTTTCCTTCTACGCGATCACATAGACCTAGTCGCGATCGCAATGCCCAGTCTGTTTCTTCTATGCGATCACAGTACTCCTTTCGCGATCGCAGTGACCATGTTCCCCTTCCTCTGTGCGATCGCATTGCATTCTTCGCGATCGCATCGAGCATTTTTCTCACCCAGTCACACTTATTCTATGCGATCGCATGAGGCTCTTCGCGATTGCATAGAGCAATTTTGTCTAGTGATTTTTAAGACCCAAAATAGAATGCAAACGGGATTTTTACACCATTTCACGAACTCTCTCCTCTTCAAAGCTCTTGGGCGATTCTTGGAGCATTTCTTCACCAAAGTTTCTTGGGTAAGTATTTCTTAACTCGTTTTCTTCATTTTCCATCAATATCATTTGAAATCCTAGGCCTAAAACATGTGAAAATAGGTAGAAATTAGAGAATTAGGTAGAGTTAGGGTTTTCAAATATTTCGCGAATTAGACCTCGTTTTGGGGTCGAACTTGAAAACAAATTATATATTCGGACTCGTGGGTGAATGAGTAATTTATTTTGGTTCGAACCTCGTGTTTTGACCAAGCGGACCAGGGGTCGATTTTTATAATTTCGGGCAGAATGTTTAGGAAAATATATTTAGGCATTTGGATTGGATTGTTTAGTATTATTGATAATATTAAATCAATTGTGTATAAATACAATTTGATTGAAGCCAAATTCGAAAGGAAAAGCGGTGCTTAAGGATTGAGTTGGCCATAGAACTCTGAGGTAAGTGTTTGGTCTAACATTAGCTTGAGGGAATAGGAGTTGAGTCTAATTTGCTAATTATTAATTGTCGAGTACGATGTATAGACATGGTGACGAGTATCTATATATTGGTGTCTAGTATGATCGTGAGTCTTTATATTACGAATATTTGGATTATGCTATATTCTCCATGTCTAAATGATGATTTCTACATATTGTAAAGAGTATGTGAAGGAAATTGTGATATTTAATATTTGAGGAGCGTTGGCTCAAATTATAAATGAATTACTGAGTAAGAATGAAAGAAAGAGAAAGAATCATCGAATTATTCCCTCGCCAATTATTTATGGAATTGTTGATATATTCCTTGCTGGAAATTTTATTGTATATTATTGAGTCCTTATTGGACCCTTATTAATTTAGTCTAATTAACTTAAGTCTTCCACTCATTTAAGTTATTCCGCTGTATTTATATTATTATTGTTAAATTGTTTAAAGAAGAATTTTGGTAACGAAAGAGATAGATAAGAGCTGGCTTGCCTAGCTCCTATTAGTAGGCGCCATCACGACTCCAGAGGGTGGAAAATCCGGGTCGTAACAGTTTGATTGGTAGTCTGGCCCTAGCCTCGTCAGTACCTCGCCGGGGTTAGGCCAGGCACTTACCAGCACATGGGGCCGGTTGTGCTGATGCTACACTCGGTGCTCTTTTGCACAGATCCAGGTACTGGAGTAGTATGCAGAGCGCAACAGTAGTCTGGGAGCGAGCCTTCAGTCCAGTGAGATACCAAGGTAGCTTTGCAGGCGTCCGCGGGCCCGGCATCTCCTTTATCTTTCATTTCAGTCTGTTGTCTTTTATATTCGGGACAAACAGTTACATTTTCGTTCAGACATTGTATTTAGTAAATCTTAGTAGTTCGTGAGTTATGTGACATTAGATTTTAGGTAGAGGCTTAAGTTGATCTTCCGCATTATTATTTCAATTTTCTTTAATTTAAGACTTTCACTTATCTATTTAAATTCCGATGTTTCCTATTATTATTGATAGTTGTGAAAGAAGTAATTGGTTAACGACAAAGGTAGTTAAAAGTACCGGTGTCTTACCGGATATTCACCGGAATGCGACAATTTTAGGAGGACCGAGATTGGAGGATTACCCGAACGAGCGGAACAGGTGGTATGTAGTACTGGCGGAGGATGCGGCGGATGTAGGGATTACCGGAGGTGGAGAAATCAACGGACAGGGATTGAAGTTTGTGCAGAGATTTGATGACAAGAAAAATGTAATGGTGAGCTGGAACCACACAGGAGCTTGCCTTGGGGATGCGTGCAGGCCGAGATTGGTAGGGTTTATCGGCTGCCGGAATATTGATATCTCCGATGTCAGACTCATCGAGCCTGCTCTTTGGTGGTGCGTGCCTTTTAACTTTCTTTCTTTCGTAGTAAAACAGCAACTCATTATCTTTTTGAAAGGGAACTTATCCTTCTTTGCATCAATAATTGTTATAGTTTTCTAAGTGCTCAATTTTTTGTAAATTACACTCAACACTTCACTAATTTGTAGATATGCCTATTATATTTTAAAATCAAATACTTACATTATGTATTTATTATGGAAATCTCACAAAATATTAGTTTGAATGTTATTTTCATTTTATTAGAATGTTAAATGTTTATTTTTGACAAATACTGGACATAAAATTACTGGAGATGATACTATGCACGGTTAAGTATTTTCGGGAGCAATATATCCTAAAGAAAAAGGAGAAAGGAAAAGAATATATTTTACTATCGTAAATATGAGTCTAGGGGTGTTTATAAAAATCCGAAAAATCGAACCAAATCAAACCGACCAAAAAAAATACTTTTTGGTTTGGTTTGGTTTTGGTTTTGAATTTTAAAAATTAATCAAATTTGGTTTGGTTTTGGATTTAATCAAAAAATAACTAGAAAAAATTGAACCAAACCGACTATAGAAGTAGTTATTTCAAATTTATTATTACACTTATATATATGTATATTTTTGTACAAAATTTCTAAAATTTTATAGTAAATGTTAATCGTTTGCACTTTTAGTATAATTTTTTGCCTTTACATTCTAGTTTGATCGGTAATATTCTTTTGTTAAATGTAAGAATCCATTTTATGTTAAAAATAATCTATTTTTAATTGAGTCCTTAAATTATTCATCACTATTTGATTCAATTATCACTAATATATGTTGGTAAACGATAGATTTCTCAAAGGACAATTGATTTAATAGTGTTATGTTGAAAATGTAATCGCCGAAATACGTGTTTGATAGTGTATGTCTTATAATTAAGAAAAAACCGATAAATAACCGAAAACCCGATAAAAATCAAGTCGAGAAAAAACTAATTTAGTTGGTTTGGTTTGGTTATAATATTTGAAAAACTAACTTACTTGGTTTGATTTTTGTAAAGGAAAAAACCGATCCAAACCGAACTATGAACACCCCTACATATGACCATAGTTAAAAGGCAAAAAAAATAATTTGAAAAAAGAATAATACTCCCTCCGTCTCATATTATGTGTTATATTTCTCTTCTACACGCCCTTAAGAAATATTATTTAGGAAAGGGATTGGACTATTATATCTTTATTTATGTTATAAGATATAATCACTATTGAATATTTATTTTATTTATATGTTATCTTCATCTTTAAGAATAATTATTACTAAAAATAAAAAAATAAATAATCAATTTTGTCTTAAACCTCTAAAATACTACAAATAATTTGAGATATATAATACGGCTCTATCTCGATAGAATAAAGAGATCAGATCTCACGGCACGCAAAAAGAAAATCCAAAATGGCAACATTGACTAACTTTCATTAAGGAATCGTACAACATTAATAATCAACATTATCTCATTCGAATAGACTCACGAGACTAATGGTAGAGCTATCAATACGGGTCGAGCCGGGCTAGCCCTGCCTAGCTCATGTGAGCTTTAGTAATTGACGGGTTGGGTTGGGTAAGTCCTATTATTTTGATGGGCCTTATAATGGTCAGTCCACCCCAATCCTATGTAGATCGCGGGCTCCCGCGGGCCCCCACATGCCGGCCTATTATTTTTAAAAATATAATTTTATATTTTTTCTTTAAGTTCTGACCTAAAAAAGATAATTATTTAAAAATTAAAAAATATCTTATTGGAAAAAATACGCAAAACTTAATAATTTTTTATATTGTTCCAATATATCACAATAAATATTTAAAAAAAAAGTAAAAAACATGACTATATTTCATTCACTAAAACTCAAAACTAAAACAAATTATTCAAGAGAACGTTCACGATGCTTATGAGATATCCAATACATCATCTTCATCAAATACATTTGAATCCGCTTGTAACAAGGTTGTTTTAACATCTTCACTTTCATCTACAATTCATATGCTATATTAATTAGTTAAATATTAAAAATAATTAAATTTTAAAAATTAATAATATTTAAATTCACATAAAAAATATTACCAGTTTGAGTTCGGGAAAACCTGTGCAGCCAATTTCAAGTAGTAACAAGTGTTTGGACATTTTCATAATAAATGCAACTTCTGTACTTTGTAAGAACACGCCACCAATGCTAAACATTGATTCCGATTGTACAATGGTAATAAGAATGCTAAGTACATCACGCACCATCATTGAAAGATCGGGATATTTTCTAGAATGGTCATTCCAATACATGACAACATCACCTCTTGAAATTTCTCAAGATCAAATTTTGGTTCCTCTTAATAAAGATCAAATTCTGACTTTTCATATCTAAAGGCAGTATACTTTTTATTTTTTATATATTTTAAATAAATATTTTATTAGGCTCACGGGCCGGCCCGGCTCAGCCTTAGTCAAGCCTCGCGAGCCACGAGCTTACTCGGATCGGGCTTAAAAGTCTCGTTTTTAAACGGGCTCCAAAAATTCTAGTCTGACCCTGCTAAATCACATATTGGACTTGGCTGGGCTTAGTCTGACCCTGCTAAATCACATATTGGACTTGGCTGGGCTGGCCCAATGGGTCAAGCCCATATTGACGGCTCTACTAGATGGTCATCAAACTATCAAATAATTATATTATAATATCGGTAACAAATAATTAATTAATCAAATCTTATCCAAGAAAATACTAGTAAAACAAGAGAAACAAGTAATCCAATTTCGTATTCAATAGCTCAACACTAAAAATCTTCATTTCCTTTTTTCCATTTTCCGATGAAATCATTAATTTTCATTCTCAAAAAAAGCACAAATGTTTCAAGTTCAATTACTCCTCTCACTTCTCACTTTATCTTTCACTACCCAATCATATTCTTCCACGTCACAGTTCTCCATCCTCCAATCAAAACCCAATCCCCTATCCATTTCCGTCACTAAATTCGGCGCCGCCGGCGACGGCATAAACTACGACACAGTTCCAATCCAGAAAGCCATAAACGCATGCTCAGTCGCGGTTTCCAAACACCGCCGTCAATGCCATGTCATCTTCCCGCCGGGAAATTACTTAACGGCGACAATATTCCTGAAATCCGGCGTCGTATTGGATATACATAAAAAGGCGACGATTTTGGGAGGGACAGAATTGAAGGATTATCCGAAGGAGCAGAGAAAGTGGTACGTAGTACTGGCGGAGGATGCGGCGGATGTAGGAATTACCGGAGGTGGAGAAATTAACGGACAGGGATTGAAGTTTGTGCAGAGATTTGATAAGAAGAAAAATGTGATGGTGAGCTGGAATCACACCGGAGCTTGCCTTGGGGATGAGTGCAGGCCGAGGTTGGTAGGGTTCATCGGCTGCCGGAATATTGAAATTTCCGATGTCAGACTCATCGAGCCTGCTTATTGGTGGTGCGTGCTCCTAACACTTCTGCTATGGCTAAAGTTGCTTCCTAGTGAAAAAGTTTAGTATTGTAATTCCTTTTTTTTTTTTTTAGTAAATAGGAAATTTCTCTTTTGGGGTTAACTTTTTATGATTTTAAAATTTAATCAATTTGTTTTTTACTGATATATTTGACGAGATAGCCACCAGAAAGAGAACTAAAAGGTTCATTTGACAGAGGGAATATTATTTAACATAAGAATTTAAATCATTGTCTTAACAGTGTAAAATATTTTACATGCTTAGGGTCTTATCAGCTGCTCTAAATAATATGTAGCCACTTTATAGTTATGTCGGTTCTTAAATTAAATATCAAAGCTTTTTTATAAGATCAGGGGACAAAATTAAACTCTTGATGTATTTGTCCAAATAAAATAAACGGTTATCTTTAATTTATAGTCATAAGGGGAGCCTTAGTGTTAGGGGTGTGCATTCGAATCGGTCTATCGATAAATCGAATCGATTATTTGTTATCGGTTTATCGATTTCGATTTCGATATTTTCCTTATCGAGTTATCGATTTCGATTTCGATTTCGATTTTGATTTTGTCCTTTTCGGTTATCGGTTTATCGATAAACCGATAAGAAACAATAATTTTTTTTTAAAAAAAAATTAAAAAATTAAATTAAATTTTTTTTTGTACCCTTATTCTATAATACCCTTTCCTTTACCATAACCCTATTATTTCCTCTATCACATTTAAGGAATGATCATATTTAAAGCTCAAAGGAATGAAGTTCAAATTAATGGAAAATAGAATTAGCCATGATGATATATTTTATTTTTTTATATCGTTAGAGTGTTAGTGGCATACATTTGGTCCATTATTTTAGTTTCGTTGCATGTGCTTGTTGACACAAATTTTATGTTATAAACGGTGCTCGTCTTATTTTAGCTTCTTTTTGTCCATATTAGTTAGGCGTGTTTGTAGCAATATACTTTCCGTGGAATCCCGCAAATTTTCTTATTGGTATAATTGATAACCGAATCGATAAGCCCCCAAAATCGATAAATCGAAATCGAAAAAATCGAAACCTTATTGAAACGATAACGATAAGCATATGTACAAATCGATAATCGATAAGTAATTATCGATAAGGGTCAAAATCGAATCGATAAATCGAATGCACACCCCTACTTGGAGCAATGATAAAGTTATCTCTGTGTGACATATCGATCCTGGGTTCGAGCCGTGAAATCAGCCACTGATACTTGCATCAGAGTAGGCTGCCTATATCACACCCCTTGAGGTGCGGTTTTTTCTCGGACACTGCATGAACACGGGATACTTTATACACCAGACTGCCTTTTTTTTAATATATAGCCAAAATTCAAGTTGCATTTTACTCCATCACTTTCATTTTATGTGATTGTGTTTGATTGGATATAGAGTTTAAAATATTATTTGACTTTTATAATTAGTTTTATTTTTGATGGAAAAGAATATTAAAGTAATGGTTGAAGAAAGAGCAAATATCATATCAAAGTTAAAACATGAATCTACTCAATTTCAATTATTGAAAGTTGTGAATGTTGTATAAAAATAAAATCGTGTCAATGGTTTAGAATTTCAAAATAGAGAGAGTTTCATATTAATCGTAGTGGAGAGGGTAATAAAAAAAGGATTTCTATGTTTTACGTTTTTCAATTTATCACAATTGACCCATTCTCATTTTCTGTGTTAAACTGACTCTTTTTTTGGAAAAAAATGATGTAGAGGATTCATATAGCCAATCCCTGCTAGCTGGGGAGGCGTAATAGTAGTTAGTTGTTTCCTTTCTTCTAGGAAAAATTCCCATGGCTTGCACGAAATAGAAGATCATTGAATATCTTAATTTTGTTTTAAAGAACCATGGGCATGTGACATGTACAGAATTAGCAATTACTAGCTATTAATGATAACAGTCTAAAGATTTAACTTGTTCTCACAAAAATACAATTTGGGTTTTCTATTATCTACACCTTTATTATGTTCAAACCACTGACCAGTTTAGTCAAGTGTTGGTGCTGGATATAAGTTTATGTTGCATGATATCAACCATTATTTTCTTAAATTATGTCGTTTTCAAACTTCTTGCTCTATCCCTTTCAGTGTTCTGCATTTATTTCAAGAAGCCAATTAATGGTGTGATGTTGCAGTTTGCATCTTATACGAAGTGATAACACATCAATCAGTGATGTAACGATATATGGAGACTTCAATTCACCAAACAACGATGGAATAGACATCGAAGACTCTAACAATACGGTCATCACCAGATGCAACATAAACACGGGAGATGATGCTATCTGTCCAAAGTCATCAACTGGACCTGTCCACAACATCACAGCAACAAACTGCTGGATTCGAACAAAATCTTCTGCCATCAAACTTGGAAGCGCTAGCTTTTACACGTTCAAGAATTTCTTATTTGACAACATTACAATTTTTGAATCTCATAGAGGCCTCGCTCTGCAAATTCGAGATGGAGATATTCACCTTTGGTTCTTTTCTACTAGAATGACAACCGATATATTAAAATACAAAGTTTACATGTGTCTAACTCTGCTCCATGTTTGACACTTGCATTTCATGAGTACAATTTATTCATGCAGTAGAAGCAGAATTACAACTTAAACCTTCTAGTGTTCTGATGCTTTAATCATTCCGTTTTGGTCTGTTAGGTACAAGCCTCAATGTTGTGCCAACTTAATTCCTTGAATTCTTGTTATAGTTGCCAGAAACTAGTCATGGCAATGCCAAACAACTTAGTGCAACTAAAATCCTAAAATTGCATTCGGAACTTAGATGATTTGACTGCTTAACCTTACTAGAGAGTAGTTGATCAAATTGGTTTGGTTTGTGTCTTATGGTATCAAATACAAGCCTAGTTAGGAATGGCAGGCGGGG
>MU764871.1:45128-56443 GCA_026770625.1 Nicotiana glauca
GAGAAGAAAACAAGATCAAGCCTGATGGCATCACTCTTTTGGCTGTGTTATCTGGTTGCAGCCATGGAGGAATGGAGGATAAAGGTGTACAGATTTTCAACGAAATAAGTATTGGCAAAGACAGGGCCAAGGTTAGCATTGAGCACTACGGTTGTGTGGTTGATTTGCTAAGTCGAGCTGGCCAAGTAGAAAGGGCCTTTCAATTCATCAGAGAGATGCCTTTTCCACCAACTGCTGCAATTCTGGGTTCACTTTTAGGTGCTTGCTGGGCTCACCTGTGTGTTGATATTGGTGAAATTGTAGCCAAACAACTTTTGGAGATAGAGCCAGAAAATGCTGGAACTTATGTGATCCTCTCGAACTTGTATGCATCGGCAGGAAGGTGGGAAGATGCAAAAAGTGTAAGAGAGATGGTAAACGAACTGGCCATTGTAAAGGAATCCGGAAAGAGCTGGATTGGTCCTGATCTTATCCATGAAACGGAAAAGGATATTGCAAAACGTAGTGGAAGTAGCAGTAAGGATCAGGTAAGGTACCTATATTCCTGACTTTAGGCTGTCTGTCTTGTTTGATATGGATGTGAAAACAACATACCCAGTAAAATCCTTTGATATGGACGTAAAGTGAAGAAAAAAAGAAAATGCTGCTAGGACAACTAGCTTTGGCTTTTGAACTACTTTGCATATCCTTAGAAGGCATATCCAAGTGAAAATCCATGGACTCTGTGCTGGTTGTCGGAGCTGCTCCATGTGCCCCAAGGTAGAGCTGTGAAGGAGAACCATTTGCAAGAGCAGCTCAGTGTGATGAGTTACTGGGTAATTTCATATGGAGATCACTGGTAAAAGAATTCCAGTCTCGCTGAATTTTATGCCCAATGGGAGGATGGGATAAACATATCATCAGGGAAGGCAATGGGGCGGTGCAGGTTAAAGCCTTTGTGTGGCGAGGTGGGGAAGTATGTATGCAGTGCGGTGCATGGGCGGTGCGGGTTTAAACAATTTTCTTAAAATCAGAGAGGGCAAAGCAGTTGCGGGTTAAGGCCCCTTTCTTTTGAACTAAACATCTAAACCTACTCCCTTCTCGGTTTCTCTGGTCTCCGTACATTTTTGCCTGCTACAGCTGCACCAGTCTCGACTCTCACAGTCTCATTCTCTCTCTGCTCTCTGGTTTCTCCGTCCCTTTTTGACTTTGGGCTCACCATCTCGCTGTCTTCCCGGTAATAGTCTAACCCTACTACTTGTTTCTTATTTTTCCTATTGTTTTACTGAAATTTTTCTTGGTTGTGATCCGAATCTAACTTGTTGGAACCCAAAATTGTTTCTGATGATAGATGTTAGGCTTTCATCATCTGGGATCGCTTTTGTTTCCCTTTAATTTTTAGGGTTAAACCATTAAATTAGTTATACGTGCATTCACTACCATGAACATACACAAAATGCAAGCAACAAACATACAACCAAATAATTGTTGAGCAGAAGCTGAAGTTGGCTGCTACAAACTTGAAGCTGATCTTGTATTTGTCTCGGGAACGAATTTGGAACTGCATTTTTTGATTTCTTGTTGACTGCCATAACTCAATTATTTTTAATTTTTTGATTTCCAAGAAAGTTACATTTTTTTGGATTTACATAGATTGTTAATTTGATTGTCATTATTGAGTATATTGATCCAGACTCCACTTGTGGGATTACACTGGATATGTTGTTGTTATTGAATGTATTTGGATTAGAGGTTGTGTCGAAGTTCGGTATTTGGTTGAATGGGGGTTGTTAATTTGATTCTCGTTATTAAATTCCCTTTTCTTGTGTTTATAGATAAGTACAGAGTCTCAAGATGAAGAAAACTCATGGTTTCAGCTTCCTAGTACTTTTCTCATAAAGTTATTGGAACTAAAAATAGAAAATTGACTTCTAAAGCACAACATTTTAGACATGTGATGATCGACGGTGTTTGCTTTTTTGATAGTATTGTAATATTCGAATCTAGACAACTAGGAAAAGTGGGACAAGCTCTATATTAGAACATCTTGCTAGATGTCCCAGTAAGCCACATAACTTGGATGTCCCAGTAAGCCACATAACTTGGATAGTAAGGATGGTTCAGGGGGTGATAGTGTAGGCAACAAAATTATTCTGATCAAGATATTTCACGTAGAGAACTTGTTCATGCCATCATTTTTAATGATATCCATTGTCCATTGTTGATCATGTGGTTTAGGAAGTTTGTTGCTAGTCTTTGGTCGTTGTTCAAAATAGTTTGAAGGAATATAATCATGACATTATGAAGATTTTTGACAATTGAAATAAAAAACTTCTGAGTTAGTGAAAAGCATCACTAATAGAACTGCATTAACAATTGATACGTGGAATGTGATAACAACGAAAAGGGTTTTTGGCTATTACTTGACATTTTATTGATGATTCATGGAGACTTCAAAGCCACATTATGAGATTTCTGTATATTCATACTCCACACGTAAGGCTATTTTGTGTAATGCTTTGCTTAATTGTTTGTATTAGTGAAATCTTAAAATGGGAATATCAACTATTACAATTGATAATTCTTGCGCAAACAATGCCATGGTGAGAACTTTATTAGACGGGAAACTTAGTAAATTTTTTTTTTATTGATGGGCCAAGTGTTTCATGTGCATTGTGCTGCACATGTCTTAAAATTTGGTTGTTCAATAAGGGTTAAGGGTGATGGGAGATAGTATTAGTGACATGCGTGACCATGTCCATACTGGATAAGGTTACCAAGCAGAATTGAGGGTTTTGAAGAAACCAACATTTACCACACAATTTTTGTAACGAAAAGTTGTAGGAACTCAAAATATCTACTGTTGAGAACCATAGAATGTGAAGAGGCCTTTCAAAAGTTAAGTTTAATTAACACCAATTATCGGTGTTTTCCAATCGATGGACATTGGAGTGAAGCAAAAAATGTTTGTAATAAGTTGAAGCTCTTTTACCATATCATTCAACAATTTTCAGGAATTCAATATCCAACTTTAAATCAAAACTTTTCAAACGTTTGTAAAGTTAAGCTAGATTTATAAGCATGTGTGGAAAGATTTAATCCCTTCATTTTTAACGTTGCCGAAGCCATAGTGGTAATCAAAGAATTCAAGCTCTTCACCCATATTCTAGCTTAACTCCACAAACTTTGAGATGTATTGACTTGAAGTTGGATATTGAACTCCTGAAATTGTTCAATGATGTGGTAAAAGAACTTCAATTTATCACAAGCATTTTCGACTTTTAGAAACATCGATAATTGATGTCATTTAGACTCAACTTCCGAAATACCTCTTTGTATTCTGTGATTGTTCTCAACATTAATATATTGATCTCCAATGAGTGGGGCAATCATATACTTCATCCATTTCAATTTAAGTGTCTTAGTTTAACTAGGCATCAAGTTTAAGAAAATAAGGAAGACTTTTGGATCTTGTGATCTTAAATTATATATGAGCGCAATGAACCAATTTTGTCTTCTGGATCTTGTGGTCAAAAACATGTCATGTAAAATGTTAGAATTGGAGATTACCAAATCTAGGAAAAGGCAATCTTTTTGAAATATACTAAAAAAGAAAGTACGACACTTAAATTGAAATGAGGGGAGTAAAACTTTTACAGGAATTGCGCAGAAAATGTGTGGCTTCTTCAAATCTTCTTTCAATTATGCCTGGTGACCCTATCCAGTATAAGACATTATACACACGTTGCTAATACCATCTCCTATCATCTTTAGCCCTTGTTGTACATTCAATTTCAAAATGTGTGCTATACAATGCACATGAAATAATCGACCCATCAACAACAAATCACTTTTATTAAGTTTCTCATCTAATCTTCATCGTAGCACTTTTTTGTGCTAGAATTATAGTTATAAGATATTTTACATTAAAATATCCACTCAACCAGTTAAGTAGTACACTACATGAAGTATCCCTATCATGTGGAGTGGGAATATACACAAATCTCATAATATGGCTTTGCCATCTCCATGAATCATTAGGAAATAGCCACATACTCTTTTTTTGTTGTTATCTGAAGTCCACATATCAGTTGTTATAAGTAATTCTACTAAAGGTAGTTTTCAATAACTTAGACATTTTTTATTCAAATTATCAGAATCTTCATGATGTCATTCTTGATTGTATTCCCTAAATCATTTTGAAGAACGACTAGAAACAAACTTCCTAAACTCCACGTGAACTACAATGAACAATAGATATTCATGTAATATGATGGCATGAGCAAATTTTCTACGTGAAATCAGTGTTATCAAAGGCGAAAAGCGCAAAAAAGCTCTAAGGCATGTTGGGGCTTTAAGCGCAAAGTGCGAATAATGCGTGGGCTTTAATGAAAAAAGGCACAATAGGAGAAAAAGTAAAAATATGTATATCTAGTCCAAGACCAATAATTATAAGCATGAATAACAAATATATGGAGAAAAATTTTAAAAAAAAATTACGGTAAAATAAAATATCAATTGTTCAGTGTCACCTTTCCAGGATTACATTCATTGGCAAGGAAAAGTATGCCTTAGAACCTTGATGCGCAACTAAAGCGGCCACAAAGCGAGGCGAAGCACTCAACATGTTTTGAGCCTCGCTTTAGGGCTTAAGCGCGCCTTTGACAACACTGCGTGAAATATCTTGATCCAAATAACTTTGTTGGTTGCTATTATCACCTCCAGGATACCCTCATTTTCCAAGTTCCTTAGCTTATCGGGACATTTAGCAATATGTTCTAACATAGAGCTTTTTTCCCATCTCTTTGTTGTTTTCTACGAGTATTACAATCACCATCAAGCATCACCAATCTAAAATATTGCCATATTTTATAAGTCAATTCCCTCTTTTTAGTTTCCGTAACTTTATTAGTTTGAGTAGGCCTTTGACTCTCGCCTTCAATGGGGAAAGTAACTGGTCTCATTTCCGGGTAATCTCAGAGAGGGCATGTCAGTGTTGTTCTCCGTATTTTTGTTGAGGTGCTTTTATTTCTGTGTGACTTACAGTTTACCTATATATATATATAGCAGTTCTGCATTGCAAGAGAGACAAACTCTTGCACCTTAGAAACATATTAATTAAGTTGAAAATGTATTTTGTAGCATCTAGCTGAAAAGGCAACTATATATTTTAACAAGTTAATACTGATAAGCATGAGCTCTCTTGTGTTGCTTGTCTAAAGAAAAAGAAAGCGTGAATATGTAGGAACTGTCTCCTGTTGTCTTTACCATTTATTTTAAAAACTGGTGACAACATTTGCAATGAGGGAGAGAGTGAGGCCAGCATTTACAATTTGATGAACTTGTTATGAGATAATAGGAAGAACTTGATTTTGTTTTCCCTTCAATGAACATAAGTTGAAGTATATTAGTGACCTAAATAAGTTAAGCATTTCTCAGCTAAGGGATCGTGTTTGAGAAATTCTTACTTCTTTCGAATCATTCAGTCGATCTAGTAAGATAATTGTAATCAATGACATGAATTTTGTCGACCACTTATTGTTAAAAAGTAGGGTAATCCATTGGGTTCACTCCTGGAAGCTTTCAGTTTTGGCCCTTTCAGTAGATCATACCCAGAAAAGCTTGCAGGTACTGAGCAAAATGAGCATTGCAATGGTGTTCACATCACGTAATGGTGCAGTTGCCAGTTGGGTTTCACTTGGGGAGACAAATACACTGTCTTAGTGTCTTGTGGTCAAGAGTTATATATATACATATATATATAAGTTCACTCCTTGATATGTATGCCAAAGCTGGCAAAGTTCATGCTGCTCGATGTGTTGTTGAAGTTGTCTTGTGTACTGCTTTAATCTCAAGCTATGCTTAACATGGACTAGATGAAGATGCATTAGAGCTTTGCCTCCAGTTACATGCAGAGGGAATGTCTGCCAGTGGAGGATGTTCCTTGAGAGCTTGATATTTGCATTGTGGCTCTTGCATATATATGGGGTAAAGTTTTCTAAGGGACTCCTAATGCAGCTGTCAGCCATTTAGTAGAAGGAAGGAAACAGTACCTACAGAAACCACATGTATCAGTTGTCAATGATTACAAATTTAATCACCACAGTTCTCAGGATTTCTGCTTATTGTGAAGTGATCAGCTCTTCAAAGTGTTTGGTTATCAAGAATTTCATTGATTGAAGATGCCTGCACTGATAGCCTCAGATCATCGACTGGAATTATGATCACATGAAATGCTGAGCTATTTTATCCAAACCAGGTTTGCTTGGTTTCAGTGTGCAGATTTTTACAAACATATGTAGATGTTATCCTGCTTCTTCTGAATACTTGTTTGGAGAAACAATGATTGAATAAAAACTTATTGGCGGCTTAAATAAGTGGAGACCGTCCCTTCCATGCACCGTTTGGAACACCATATATTCATGAACTAAACTAAACTCTAAAATTCGTCTATTCCTAAAATAAAGTAAGTTCAGGATTCATCTACATGTTATGAACTTGATTTGCATGATATAAGCTCTAATTTTCTTTACAAAAAGTAAAGGGGAAAAAATTACTGGGTTGGGGGTATTAGCTAATCTCAGAATAATTTTTACACTAAAATGGTGGGATTAATTATTCCATATAGAAGGAGGATAACTAATTTCATCGGATATGACATATCCCACCGACCCATAATATCCCACCGTTATATCTCTCACTCCCTTTAGTGTTTGATTGGCCGCATAAGAAAAAGTAATCCCCCATAGTCTTGCGTAGCTTTGGTTGGTGTTATTAAATAATACTCGCCTTAAGTTAATGGGGAATCTATACGTTATATTATGCGAAGTATAATGTGAAATAAAAATATGTGTATTAGTAATAAAATCAAAATTATCATATTACTTGTATTAGAAATACATAAATTTAAATGCACTTAATATAAGTAATATCGACTAATGCCTTAATTATTAATCGCTATACATAACGTTTTCCTACATTTCCCCAATCTCTTAAACATTATTCATTGCATAAATAACTTCTACATTATAATATCGTAGCTAACAACCAAACGAACCACTTATATCACAAGTTTACAAGTGGAATTAAAAAATAGTTAGATTTATAACGGTTAATTGAAAAATAGCCACAGTTTTAAAAGTAATCGTAATTTAGCCACTTTTCATTTAAAGATAAATTTGAACGAAAACACTATTAAAATCCTAAAAAATATTCCAGCATAATATGCTGGAAGTTCATACACAGGTGCTCCAATTATCCAGCATTTTATGCTGAAACTTTCCGTGTGCTGGAGTTCCAACATAATATGCTGGAAGTTCATGCTGGAACTTTTCGTGTTGCAATAAAATAATAGTTAATTTTTAATGACTTTATAAATTCTGGCTATTTTTCAATTACCATTTCAAAAATTGGCTAGCCCGGGCTATTTTCACGTTTTAATGGCAAGTGTTTTTTCCTACTAAATAAGGAGTCTCCACGTGTACTCGTTATTAACTTGATACAAAGAGCCACCTGGACCGGAGAACGACGCCGTTAAGCCGTCTTCTTCGAGAAATCCTTAGAAAACAAATACTGTGCAATAGAAAAACCCCCTAATCGATTCTTACTCTTTCTTCAGTTTCTCTCTGTTCTTCGTAACAAAATGCCGTCCGCGAAACCCTTCGCGACAGCCGCAGGCATGCTCCGGGCCCGTCTCAGTTCGGGCCTCCGAACAAGAGTAGGACACGGCCCGAACCCGTTCACTACTCCGGGCCACCAAGAACGGCCTAACGGCTACCTCTTCAACCGCCCACCACCTCCACCTGGTCAGTCAAGGAAATGGGAGGATTGGGAACTGCCTTGCTACGTCACCAGCTTTCTCACTATCGTCATCCTCGGTGTGGGCCTCAACGCCAAGCCTGATCTCACCCTCGAAACTTGGGCCCACCAAGAAGCCCTCAAACGACTCGAGCTTGAATCTATGGATGCTGAGTGATCTCTCTTGATCTATATCTTTGTTGGTATGATTGTTAAAGCCGGTCCCTTTTTGGGGTTTTCTAAAATAGGTTTTCGAAAGAAGGAAGAAAAGGGGAACAGGGTTTCCTCTGTGGATAGTTTTTTTGGTTGATAATGCCGAAAATAAATGTTAACTATATGACTTGAAAAATTTGTTTTCATCAGTTTACTGCAAAATTTGGACGATCAGTGCTGCAAATATGATGTTTTCTTGCAGGGACAATTGACATTCTTTTCAATTTACATCTTTTATGGAATTTGTGTCTCCTTGCTTTTATATTATGTTTAAGATCATGTTTTGGATTGCGTCATATTTAGTGGTTAGAGCTTAGTTTAGAATGCATTATTGATAAAATTACTTGCTTGTGTGCAATTTGTAGGATAACAGGCAGATATTTTAGTATGCACATGATCATACGTGTGGTGGTCTAATATTAGGCAAGAAAACTACAAAAAAATGATCATCCTACTAGTCAGGGGCAGATGTACCGTATAAGACACGGGTTTCAGCCGAATGGAGTACCTTTGGCTCAGACCCTGTATATGTTAGAAATCTACTAAATATGTCCATATATTAGATTTCAAACCAGTAACTCAAATGGTCAGTGGTTTCAGTGACATCCCAAACCCTTAAAAGTAAATACTGGATCTACTTATTAGGGGTCTCGCTTTAGAAGCTTTGTCACTTATTACCTAGTGTTATAGTTACGAATTCTAGCTACGTGTTACTTGAGATGTGATGCTCCTAAGAATTGATTTTGCTTTCTTCACTCTTTTTTTTTCTTGGATGGTGTAAAATAATTTTACTGATGATAGGAAGATTTCTTGTATACGGACGGTATACAAAATAGTAGAGAACCTATGAAAACATATGATTCTCTACGAAAGACACCATCTTCGATATAAAAAGGAATGATCTTTTGTTCTTCACTTTTTAAGTTATTCCTACATTATAATACTTATAACCTACACTAAGATTGTTGCTTGAATGCCCGGGCTTAAAATGCACTGCTTAGTCTCATTACATGGACTATTTGCTCACTATACTTACATGCATCCATCTCAATTAAGGGGAAAATTTTCATGTCTAAATTGGTTTAAGTACTCCAAAATATTGATTATGGTAAACCGGAAGTTGCAACAAGCATCTCATCCCTTATTTGACTCAAATGTGAGGTATGCTTTATCATTTCATAATATTATTTTGTGTTTAATTAGTTAAGTAGTTATACTTCCCAGCAGCGTTGTTAAGGGCTCCCTTAACACACACTTAAGCTATGATGGTAAGTTGCATCTGACTGTGCACTTCACCTCAGGTTGTACTTTAATGCAGGCGCTTAAGCGCGCGCTTCATGCCCATGGGCTCCCTCTTGAAGAGGTAGGTACTAAACAATAAATATAGTGGTCAAAGCAGTTAATTAATTCCCAAGTATTCATTATGAGTGAATATGTTAGTAAATACGAAGGGGATACTAGAAATTTAGTTTAAAAAAAGGTAGTTATTAAATCTGATAGAAACTTAGAACTGCATTTTGCAAATCAAAGTAATTAAATAGGTCTTAAACTTGATTTAGATGATGTTTATTTATCTTTTTCCTTGTTTGCACCTTTCTTCGCCAAATCTCATGTTTTATTGTTTTAGTATTCTTTGTGCTTAAAACCATAGCAGACTTTAGCGCCTTCTACAAGGTCTTGTTTGTTAAGAATGTGTTGACTGCCATTGAATATCTTTTGCTCTATGTTTTTGCATATGTTTATTAAGGCAGATGGTGAAAACTTCATCTCCTGGGACTTCCATTCATGATAGCTAAGATCATCCTATTTCTTAAAACTCTTCTTAATATTTTTTTATTTTGCTTTAATATGATTGAATTGATTTAAACTAGGATAACTTAATATAGTGCTTTTAATTAAATTTGGTATTCTTTCTTGTGGAGGTCGAGCATTAGGATTGAAAGTTAGGTGGTGGTTGAGCGTTTTTCTACTTCATACCGGGTGTGAGGCTAGTCTGATAGTGTTTGTCTTAGACTGCTAGTGGTTGATGTTGTGTTCACACTATTTTTCCGTTTTTCATAGTATCGGGCCATATTTACTGGTTATTGTTATTGCGTTTCCATCTATTTTCTGGCTCTTACGATGCTGATATTATTTTTTTTGTTTTTGTTGTTGTTACTGATCTATTGTCTCTTTTCGTCTACTTGAGCCGAGGGTATATCGGAAACAACCTCTCTATCCCGGGACGGGGGTAAGGTTTGCGTACACACTACCCTTTCTAGACCCCCACTTGTGGGATTTTATTGGGTGGTTGTTGCAATTTTGAATTTAAAATCTCTTGGTATGGTTGAAACTGTATTAGCTGGATCAATTCAATGGGCTAGCTTAACAGATTGTAGAGTATTGGGGGTTATGTTCTGAATTATCATGTTGGTAGTTGTTTATGCCTGTGGAAGGTTTTGCTGCCTTTTTTGTTCATTCTCTGAACATTTTCTTTTGGCTAGGTAGACCGAGTCTCATCGTTGAAGTTGTGTGCTTATGTTACTTGGACATCCACTTTTAGCAATTTAAAGATCTTTTCTACGAAGCAACTCTTTCCTGTATGAAGTACATTTTTATTTGGATTGAGGCGATTAATTTTTTGGGTAAGGAATATGTTATCTTGGATCAATTTTGAGGGCTAACAATTTACGAATTACAACTGTGATAAACTGTTTAAAGCTTTTGTGGCTTGAATAGTTAAACTCGGATTTTATTTTTGCTTCTTAACAGAAAGGATATGTCTGATTCAGTGGATATAATCTTCGGTTTAACGTGTAGTGTGGCTGTATCATCCAAGCATATTGTTGTTTTGCTACTTGTAAAATTGTTAATTATTCATAGCTTGGCCTCCCCAGACCCCATTTATGGGACTACATTCGGTATGTTTTTGTATTCATAGCTTGGCCTAGGCAAGAAAAACAGATGCATTTAAGGGGATGTCATGTGAGAGAAACACTTATTTAGCTATCATTAGCTTGGAACATAAAGGGGCAGACAACCTAAGCAAGACGATGATCTTGCTTTTGGAGCAAATTGTTTTGGCTTATTCTGAATAGTTATTAAACAAAGGACATCAAACATGCCCTTGTATAGTTTTATGAATATAGATACATATCATGATAGAGCATGAAATGACGAGATCGAGAAGTTAGGAGGTTGGGCTTAGTGATAAACAGGTTACTGCATTACATAAAAGCTCCTTTTGATCATGGACCTGCACTGTCGGAAGAGATGGCATCCTTGCCTTGTTTCTGTTCGTATTGCAACTATGTTATAGATGTATAAGAGATATGTGCTTTAGCCAA
>MU764871.1:60538-76121 GCA_026770625.1 Nicotiana glauca
ATGTATATACCACTTTTACTAAATTATTACATTCATTGTTTAACTTTTGATTTAATTACAATTAATAAACTTAATTACCAACTATATACCATAATTCAAATTAATGACACTATTAATGGGTCCTCTTAATGGGACACAATTATGATCTAACCCACCCCACACAAATAAAATACTAATATCTTTTACCTTTTTCCACTAAATACCCATCCTCATGTTCTACCCTCTCTTTTCCTCCCTCATTTCTTTCTCACTCTCTCTCTCCTTCTTTCTCTCTCTATGTATTATTCTTTCTCACTCTCTCTCTCTCCTTCTTTCTCCATGTTGCTTCTGAAGATGAGACATTTATGGCTTTCAACCGAGAAATCGACACTTATTCACTGCAAAATGAAAGGAGATCTGCTTCATTGTTGTCTGATACACCGGACTGCAAATGCGTGGAAGCCATGCCTCTGGCTGGAAAGAATATGAGCGAGTGGATGGCGGAGTTGGATTCCATTGCAAGGGAAGTTGAGGTAGAGCTAGTTCCAAGAGATATAGGAAGTTGAGGCAGAGCTAGTTCCAATCGCTAGCCTTGATCAATATCAAGGTAGAGAACTCAAAACGAGCAGCAGATCTACTCTTCTAAACTTCTCCAGGCTCTCCGTCAAGTCCGTTGTAGTGATGATAGTTCGTAATCGGCTATTTTTTTACAGTTTTACAAATGTAGTTATTTTATAGTCATTATGTAGTTCTTACTGTTTATTTTTTAAGAATTATGTAGGTATTGTGTAGATTAATACTTATGTAGACTAGCTGTGTTAATTTGGTGTATAATTTGTAGTTGCAATTATCTACAGCTTATAAATGTAGTTATTTTGTAGTCATGTTGATTAGTTGTCTTTATTTTTGTAGATTAATTGTAGTTGCTATTTTCTACATTTTTACAAATGTTGTTATTTTGTAGTCATTCTGTAGTTCTTACTGTTTTTTTTTGAAAAAATATGTAGGTATTATGTACATTAAGGCTGTACAAATTTATGTTTTAATTTCATTGTTAAATTGTAGTTTAGTAGTCTTAATTTTGTAGATTAATTGTAGTTGATATTATCTACAGTTTATATTTGTAGTTATTTTATAGTCATGTAGATTAGTTGTGTTAATTATGTGTATAAATTGTAGTTGCTATTATCTACAGCTTATAAATGTAGTTATTTTGTAGTCATGTCGATTAGTTGTCTTAATTTTATAGATTAATTGTAGTTGCGATTTTCTACATTTTTACAAATATTATTATTTTGTAGTCATTATGTAGTTCTTACTGTTTTTTTAAGAATTATGTAGGTATTATGTAGATTAATGCTTATTTTTTATGCTAATGTGAAATAATTTTTGTTTTGTGCAGAATGAGCATTATTTTCATAGAAATATATTATCCACATGTTATCTACATACCATCTACAATTTATTACCAAAATATAATAATTAACAATAATTAAACTACAATAGACAATACAAGTCGAGACAATTGTAGTCAATGTAGCTTAAGGAAATCATTCTTCCGTTTTAGAAATTGGTGTTGGGCAGTAGAATAATTCACTCCTAACATTTCTTTCTTGAATTGTAGCATACCCACTTTTACTTTTGCCTTTTTCACTTTAATATCCATAATTGTAGCATTCAAGTTCTTTGTTATAACCGTATTAAAATGGTCACCTGCATTCGAATTAAACAACAAACATAACAAATAGATACTACAATCATTTAAATAAATAAATTATAAACACGTTGTCTACTTACCATGTACAACTTATTACCAAACGATAATTTATCTACAAATAAAATATTTTTTACCTATAATCTTCAAACTCATTAGATTACCATTATATTTTTTATTGTGAACAGTTATGTAGAAAATAATGGAGGGTTCCATTTCAGAAAATGGTGTTGGGCAGTAGAAGATGTTCACTCTCAATTTTTTCTTTATTGAATTGTAGAAGACACAATTTTACATTTTTCCTTTTTACTTTAATATCCATAATTAAAGTCTACCCCAACTACCCAATGTTTCCACTTTAACCAACACAAAAACTAGATATATTTCTCCCTTTTTGGGATGATTGGCGGGTGGGGCTGATTTGGTACATAGAATGAAAAATAAATATGGACTATGGATGTAATATAGGTATTATGAACATTTTTGGTAATATAGTATAAAATTTGGTATAAAAATGATAATCTCCCTTTGTAATACCATTGATTCAAATATACCCCCTTCTGTTAAGTTTATCTACGATGGACATCCAATATCCTACGTGACACTGACATTTGATGAGGTGGATGTCACGTAGCATGCCACCTCAGCGCCCCTAATCCATATATAAAAGACTAAAATTTGAAATACAATATTTTTTATGGTAGTGATAATGGCGGCAATAGTGGTGGAGGGGCAGAAAATTTTAGTGGTGGAAAAAAAATAGAAGAAAGGAGTAAAATGGGTTAGGGGCACTGAGGTGGCAAGCCGTGTGGCTCCACCTCATCAAATGTCAGTGTCACATAAGATTGGCTGTCCACTTTGGACAAACTTAACAGAAAAATGATATATTTAAACCAATAGTATGACGCTAAGGAAATATTTGGACTCAAAGTATAATAAGGGGTATATTAAACCTTTTCTGATAGTACACGAATATATTTGACCCGTTTCCGTTTGTTATATGTCAAATCTGAATAACTATATAACGAGTTTAATGAGATTATTGATACATAGTATGCTTCTTTCATGGATTTTAATTGTTTTAATATTCTTTCAAACTTATCTTTTATTTCAATTCAAAAGTCTCACTTAAATAAAATTAGATTATTTCTAAAATAAGCTTGTTCCTTGCAATTAGAGGTGTGCATAGATCGGGTTGGTTCGGATTTTCTAATTACCAAACCAAACCAAACCAATTGTATCAGATTATTTTTCACGACCCAAAATTTAACCCGTCATGATGGAGCCTATCGAGGTACTAAGCAGGCCGACGTTTCCAAAACACTTTCAATATTTAAAGAAATGAATTTAAGACCTTTAAAATAACAGGAGTTTTTTATAAAAAGGGGTAAAACCTAAAACATAAGTGCGAAAAAATAGCCCGACATCGGGGTATGACTAAGTCATGAGCAAACTAAATAACCAGTCTAAGAAATAATGTCTACAATAGTCTGTGTCAATACAAATAGAGAAGAAGTCAAGGAGGGAGAAAAGGACTGTGAACGCCGGGCAGCTACCTCATAAATCTCCGACAATCAATCGAGCACGAGATTAATGCCCACCGTGTCCAAATATACCTGGATCTACACATGAAGTGGAAGGTGTAGCGTGAGTACAACCAACCCAGTAAGAAACAATAATAAATAAGGAACTGAAAGATAGCGATGAGCTACACAGTTATAGTTCATTTTCAATAATCTCAGTAAGGAATAACATGCTTTCAAATCCGGCAGTTTGAGTCAAATCAATTTTGTATAGTTTTAAGTTCAAGTAAAACCAGATATAAAATCTTCCCGGATTTCAAAACAATGATAGCTAGCAACTAAGTGCAACAACAAATGAAAGCAAATACAACCTCCTAGGGCAACAATCACTCAACTCTTCTCAACAACTCAATCACTCGGCCCTCAGCACTCACACTCAATAGGTACCTACGCTCATTGGAGGTGTACAGACTCTGGAGAGGCTCCTTCATCCCAAGCACTATATCGCCGCATCGTGCAACCCGATCCATAATATATAAATAGCCATAAGGCTCGTTGCGGCATGCAACACAATATATATATATATATATATATATATATATATATATATATATATATATATATATATATATATATATATATATATATATATATATAGAGCTCTAAGGCTCGTTGCAGCGTGATACCCGATCCATATACAAAAGCCCTCAAGCTCGTTGCGGCGTGCAACCCAATCCATATACATACAACCCTCGCGCTCGTTATGGTTTGCAACCCGATCCATATATACACACATAGCTCACAACTCGGCACCCAGGCCCTATCTCAGTCACCAACCTCTCCAGTCTCCGGGCTCTCAGAAATCATATAAATCACCCCTAACAGATATAATAACATGTATCAACAAGGAACAAGAAGAAATGGAGGTATGATACGCAAGAAAAATCATGGCTGAGTACAAGACAACAAATAACAGCTAATTCAACAAGTACATGACCTCTACGGGTCCCAACAATGATATCATATAGCCTAAGAATGATTTCTAACATGGGTTTTAGTCAAATTTATATAACACTAGGAGAACATATAGTTAACGACAAGTTATTCAACTTTACAGTTCCACGTGACGGACCAAGTCACAATCCCCACGGTACACGCCTATACACCCATCACCTAGTATGTGCGTTACCTCCATAGTAATCATATAGTACATTATCCGGGGTTTTATATCCTCAAGACAAGATCTAAAACAGTTACTTACCTCAATCCGAGCAAAATGCTACTATAAAATGCCTTTGCCTCACGAGTCGGCTTCCGAATGTCCCGAATCTATCCACAAGTAGTACAATACAATCAATATAGGCTAAAGGAATCAATTCCAAAAAAATACTAAATTATGGCCAAAAATCCAAAATCCGCCCGAAACCAGCCCCCGGGCTCACGTCTAGAAATATGACAAAAGTCACAAAACCCGAAAGCCTATTCACTCAAGAGTTTAATCATACCAAATTTACTCAAATCTGGTAACAAAATCCCATTCAAAACCTCAAAAATCTAACTCAAGAATACTTCCTTTTTTTTTCTTTCCAATTTTTCACCCCAAATCACAAATTAAATGTTGAAATTAAAGACATAATCATGGTATTTAGCCAAAACCAAGTAAGAATCACTTACCCCAATCAACTCCATGAAAATCCCTTTAAGAATCGCCCAAATCTGTGGTCTCTAGCTCAAAATATGAAAAATGGGTCCAAACCCTCATTTTTTAAATTAAATACTATAGCCTAGATGTCTTTCTTCGCGAATGCGACTGTCCTCTCACATTCGCATAGACCAATACGCCTGCCCCTCAACTTAACACTACGCGAATGCATCCACAACTTTGCGAATGAGTCCATAGCTTCGCGAATGTGGAGCTTTACTAGCTCTACTCATCGCGAAAGCGACCCCTGGTCCGCAAACACATAGACCTATGACCTGGGGTCCCCAGCTGCCTCAATAACTCTTCGCGAATGCGACCCCTCTCCCACGTTTGTGATACACACTCTGACCATACCTTTGCGTTCACATTCTCTTCTTTGCGAACGCGAAGAACAAAATCTTCCCGGCTCACATTAACCCTTCGCAAATGTTAGGCTCCTCTCGCGAACGCGTAAGAGGAAACTAGATGAAAAACATCAGCAGCTATAAGCCATCAACCAAAGTCCAAAAATGATCCGTTAACCACCAAAAACTCACCCGAGGCCCCCGAGACCTCAACCAAAGACACCAAAAAGTCCCAAAACATCATATGAACTTAGTTGAATCCTCAAATCACCTCAAACAATATGAAAAACACAAATTACACACGGATTCAAGTCAATGAACTTCGAATTTTTCAAATTCTACAAACGACGCTGAAACCTATCAAATTACGTCCGACTGACCTCAAATTTTGCACTCAAGTCATAACTAACACCATGAACCTACATCAACTTCTGAAAATCCAATCCGACCCCGATATCAAAAAGTCCACTCCCGGTTAAACTTTCCAAAATTCTAACTTCCGCCAATTCAAGCCTAATTCTACTATGGGCCTCCAAGTCACAATCTGGACGTGCTCCTAAGTCCAAAATCACCTAACGTAGCTAGGAAATCATCAAAAACTCAAATTCGAGGTCGTTTACATATAAGTCAATATCTGGTCAACTTTTCCAACTTAAGTTTTCAATCAAGAGACTAAGTGTCTCAATTCATTCTAAAATCACTCTGGTCCCGAACCAATAACCCAATAAGTCATTATACAGATGTAGAACACAAAAGAAGCAAAAAATAGGGGAACGAGACTATAACTCTCGAAATGATCGGCCGGGTCGTTACATCCTCCCCCTCTTAAACAAACATTCGTCCTCGAACGGGTCTAGAAACGTACATGGAGCCATAGATAGGTGTGGATATCAGCTCCGCATCTCCTGCTCAGTCTCTCAAGTAACCTCCTCCACGGGCCGACCTCTCCACTGCACTTTCACTAAAGCTATATCCTTTGATCTCAACTTTCGAACTTGCCGCTCCAAAATAGCCATCGGCTCCATCTCATAAGTCAAATCACCATCCAACTGAACCGTGGTGAAATCCAAAACATGAGACAGATTGCCTATGTACTTCCGAAGCATAAAAACATGAAATATTGGATGCACAATTGACAAGCTAGGTGGCAAGGCAAGCTTGTAAGCCACTTCCCTGATCCACTGAAGTACCTTAAAAGGCCCAATAAATCGAGGGCTCAACTTCCCCTTCTTCCCGAATCTCATATCACCCTTCATGGTGAAACCTTCAGCAGAACCTTCTCCCCAACCATATACGACATATCACAGACCTTCTTAACTCTTCTATCTTGACTGCGCCGTGCGAAGCCGCTCCTGAATCAATTTAATCTTGTCCAAAACATCCTAAACCAAGTCAGTACCCTATAGATTAGCCTCGCCCGACTCAAACCAACCCACCAAAGATCTACACCGCCTCCCATATAAAGCCTCATACGGAGCCATCTGAATACTCGACTGATAAATGTTGTTGTAAGCAAACTCCGCGAGCGGAAACAACTGTCCCATGAACCACCAAAATCAATAACACAAACGCGTAACATGTCCTCCAGTATCTGAATAGTGTGCTCGGACTGTCCGTCCGTCTGAGGGTGAAATGTTGTGCTCAACTCAACCTGAGTGTCCAACTCTCGCTGCACAGCTCTCCAAAATTGCGACGTAAACTGCGTGCCTTTATCTGAAGTGATAGAAACTGGCACACCGTGGAGGCGAACAATCTCTCTGATGTAAATCTCAGCCAACCGATCTGAAGAATAAGTAGTACCCATTAGAATAAAGTGCGCAGACTTGGTCAGCCGATCCATAATCACCCAAATAGCGTCGAACTTCCTCGAAGTCCGTGGGAGCCCTACTACGAAATCCATGGTGATCCGCTCCCACTTCCAATCCGAAATATCTATCCTTTGAAGCAAGCCGCCCGGTCTTTGATGCTCATATTTTACCTGCTGACAGTTGAGACACCGAGCTACAAACCTAACTATATCTTTTTTCATTCTTCTCCACTAATAGTACTGTCTCAAATCTTGGTACATCTTCGCGACACCTGAATGGATGGAATACCGCAAGCTGTGGGCCTCCTAAAGAATCAACTCCCGTAGCCTATCTACATTGGTCACACATATCCGGCCTTGCATCCTCAACACCCCATCATCACTAATAGTCACATCTCTGGAATCACCGTACTGAACCATGTCCTTGAGGACAAGCAAATGAAGATCATCATACTGGAGCTCTCTGATACAATCAAATAAGGAAGACCGAGAAACCGCACAAGCTAGAACCTGACTGGGCTCCGAAATGTCCAATCTTATGAACTGGTTGTTAAAGGCCTGAACATCGACTGCAAGAGATCTCTCACCAACAGGAATGAATGCAAGACTGCCCGTACTCATTGCCTTTCTATTCAAGGCATCGGCCACTACATTGGCCTTCCCCAGATGATACAGAATAATATTATCATAGTCCTTTAGCAGCTCTAACCATATCCACTGCCTCAAATTGAGATCCTTCTATTTGAACAAGTGTTGGAGACTACGATGATCAGTAAATACCTCACAAAACACACCATAGAGATACTGCCCCAAATCTTCAATGCATGAACAATGGTAGCCAACTCTAAATCATGAACATGGTAGTTCTTCTCATGAGGCTTCAACTGGTGCTAAGCATAAGCAATCACTCTACCCTCCCACATAAAAACACACCCAATACCGATCTGAGAAGGATCACAATATACTATATAAGAACCAGAAGCTAATAGTAGAACTAGAACTGGAGTTGTGGTCAAGGCAGTCTTGAGCTTCTGAAAGCTCTGCTCACACTCATCCAACCACCTAAAAGGAGCACCCTTTTGGGTCAATTTGGTCAAGGGCGATGCAATAGATGAGAAAACTTGCACGAACCGACGGTAATAACCAGCCAAACTAAGAAAGATCTGAATCTCTATAGATGAGGACGGTTTGGGCCAACTTTGAACCGCCTCTGTCTTCTTTTGATTTACCTGAATACTCTCACCGGACACCACGTGCCCCAAGAATACCACTGAACTAAGACAAAACTCACACTTGAAGAACTTAGCATAAAGCTTCTCCTCCCTCAACCTCTGCAACACAATCCACAAATGCTGAGCATGCTCTTCCTAGCTATGAAAGAACAACAGGATATCATAAATGAACACAATAACAAGTGAGTCGAGATAAGGTTAAAACACATTGTTCATCAAATGCATGAATGCTATTTTCACGTTGGTCAGCCGAAAGACATCACAAGGAACTCATAATGACCATAACGGGTCTTCAAAGCTGTCTTAAGGATATCTGAGTCCTGAATCTTCAACTGGGGATACCCTTACCTCAAATCAATCTTGGAGAACACCCTCGCTCCCTGAAGCTGGTCAAATAGATCATCAATATGCGGCAGAGGATACTTGTTCTTGATTGTGATTTTGTTCAACTGCCTATAATTGATGCACATTCTCATAGTACCACCCTTCTTCTTCACAAACAGAACCGGGGTACCCCAAGGTGACACACTAGGCCTATTAAACCCCTTCTCAAGGAGTTCCTGAAGTTGCTCCTTCAACTCCTTCAACTCAGTCGATGTCATACGGTACGGAGGAATAGAAATGAGTTGAGTGCCCGGCACCAAGTCAATGCCAAAATTAATATCTCTATCGGGCGGCATGCCCGACAGGTCTGCAAGAAATATATTCGAAAATTCTTGCACCACTGGAACAGAATCAATAGTAGGGGTCTCGGCACTAACATCCCTCCCAAAGGCCAAATAAGATAAACAATCCTTCCCAACCATTCGCTGGGACTTCAAGTATGAAATGACTCAACTAGGAACATAGTCTAAAGAACCTCGCCACTCAATCCGTGGCAACCCCGGCATCGCCAACGTCACCGTCTTAGCGTGACAGTCCAAAATAGTATGGCATGGAGACAACCAATCCATACCCAATATCACATCGAAATCAACCATACTAAGCAGCAAGAGATCAATTCTTGTCTCCAATCCCCCAATAGTCACTACACACGGCCGATACACACGGTCCATAATAATAGTATCACCCACCGGCGTAGATATATGAACAAATAAAGCTAAAGACTCACAGGACATATCCAGATAATGAGCAAAATATGATGATACATATGAATAGGTGGAACCAGGGTCAAATAATACAGAAGCATCTCGGTGACATACTGAGAGAATACCTGTGATCACTGTATCCAAAGAAATTGCATCTGGCCTAGCAGGGAGTGCATAGAAATGAGCTTGATTTCCACCTGAACGGCCTCCCCATCTCGGGAAACCCCTAGTTGACTGAGCTCCACCTCGAGCTGACTGGGCAGGTGGTGAAGTAACTGGTGTTGAAGCTCTGCTGAGCTGGACCTCCCACTAGGCGGGGACACTGTCTCCTGATATGATCAAACTCTCCACACTCATAGAAACTCCCCGATACTGGTGGTGGGGACTGAAGGGAGCCCCGAGCACCGAGATAATTGGTAAAAGGACCTGGCATGGATGAGCCCTGAACCGATGGAGCACGGTATGAACTCTGAGCTGGAAGGGCATTAAGAGATGAGTGACCCTACTGACAACTGTGGGAACCATGGTCATATGATGCACCACGGGGAAATAGACGGGCCGTCTGAGCATGCCTATAGGGACGACCCGTGTCGTGGTGGAACTGACCTCCAGAAGGAGCACCACCAAAACTACCTGATCTACAAGACCTCTTAGCCTCCCTCTCAACCCGCTCCTGGCAGTGGACCAACTTTATCTCCCGACCAATGTCAACAACCTTATCAAAAGTAGCACCAGACACTCTCTCTCTAGCCCACATCTGAAATGTGAGGCCATTAATGAACCTTCTGATCCTCTCCCTTTCTGTGGGAACTAGCCAAAACACATGACGATCCAACTAAAAAAATCTAGTCTCATACTGCGTCACAGTCATATCATCCTGACGTAATTGCTCAAACTATCTGCATAGATCCTCTCTACAAGACTTTGGAACATACTTCTCTAACAAGATAATAGAGAACTCCTGCCATGTAAGTGGCTCTACACTGACTGACCTATGCATATCATAAGCCTCCTACCAGATAAAGGCAGCTCCGGTGAACTAATAGTAGTGAACAAGACCCTACTGTTCTCCAGAATACCTACTGTACGTAGGATCCTATGAGATCTATCTAAGAAACCATGGGCATCCTCCAACTCTGCCTCGCTGAAAGATAGAGGCCGAAGTCTACTAAACCTCTCTAGTCTCCGTTGCTTATCATCAGTCATAGTAGGAACCACATGGGACTGAGAAGCTGCCATCGACTGGGCTGGTAGTGCCCCCGGTATCTGGAGTCCCTGCATCACCTAGTCGGGTGTATAGGCGGCGGGAGTCTGAGTACCTCCCCCGGCCTGAGAAGTGGCTGCTGCGGCCAGAATAGAGACCGCCTAAGCAAGACTGGTACATACAGTCAAAATCTGAGCTAAGGCCTCCTGAAGGCCTGTAATCACAATGGGCATAGATGGTGCCTGATCTGGTCCCACTGGTGCATCCACAATTGGGACCTGATCCTGAACTGGGGATCCTAGTGGATCTACAGGTGCTGCCCTGGTTGTTGTGCGAGCTGCACCATTTCCCCTACTGCGACCTTTATCACGACCTCGGCCTCTCGCGGCCCTGACAAGTGGTACTGGTGGCCGTCCGTCCTTCCCAGTAGTACGTGTCCTTACTATATGTGAGAGAATAGAATTATAGAAACATAGTTACTAGAATCAATAGATTCGCACGACAAGAATTCAAAAATGTGAAGTTTCCTAAGGGTCATGCAACCTCTCGAAGATAAGTACAGACGTCTCCGTACCGATCTGCAAGACTCTACTAAACTCGCTCATGACTCATGAGACCTATGTAACCTAGGCTCTAATACCAACTTGTCACCACCCAAAGCCTAAACCATCGTGATAACGCCTATCGAGGTACTAGGCAAGTCAACGTTTCCAAAACACTTTTAATATTTAACAGAAATAAATTTAAGACTGTTACACCCCTTTTTTTGTACATAAAAATACGCCATAGGTAAATTGATGAAATCTCGGAAATGAAATATTACATCCTGCAATTTTTGTACATTAAAGTTTCGTTGTAAGTTAATCAATCTAAGTTCGGGAATGAGGTTATTTTAAGATTATAAGCATTTTTTTCTATTTCAAACAAGTAATGAGTAAATTCGTGAAGGTAAGAAGGTAAGAAAATTGAAGAAAATAAATTTCGTCGAGGTTTGACATTTTGGAATAAAATACGGCTCGAGCTAAGATACCCGGTATTTATGGACTAGTACCATACAAGGTACCACATGACCATGATAGTAAGGTGTATAAGGTGTGTTGAAAGTAAATAGTATTTTAAATAATTTGAGATAATTCTTAATTATGTGGGTAATTGGGTAATTACCGGATAACGAAGTATTACCTAATTAAGTAATAAGTTTGGGATAAGATTAGAACCCACCCCCACGTGGCAGCTTTTGCCATAACATATTGTGACTCTTACATTTATTAGATAGGTGGCATGAATCCAAAATGAGTCTTTGAGAAAGAAGGGGCGGTGGCAGTACTTAAAATCAAGGAAATATAAGTGTTATATCTCTTTCCTTCCATTCACTTTACGGAAGATATACTTATAACACTCGCACATTATTTTGGTGTGAAGAAAGAACAAAAAAAACATTCAGATTCCCTTAGTTAAGGATAAATCTTTGGAAATTCATGCAAAAAATTATCCAAGTTTGAATGATTCATCTACGACTTCTCGAGCTCTTATGAGCAATTAAGTATGTTAAGGCTATTCCTTCTTTTTTTTGGCATGATCCATACGATACAAGCGAAACGAGAAAATGCACAACTTCCGTAAATGACTCTATTCATAGAAGTATTAGAGGTGCCTATGTTCTTGAATTTTCACGTGTCCTATTATTTTATCATATGTTCATGGATGTAAGAAAAAATACATAAGTTGAAAAAGGTTTATTTCATGGTATTAATCAAAGTCATAATGGTCTTATGACATTCAAAGAGATTTTATTAACGTACTTCTCTTGTATTGCATTCATGTACATTGATGCATGACCAGATGGCGTTATATACACGTATATTTGTATATATATGTATATGGGATATGGAAAAAGGTTACGACTTTATATACGCACCACCACCTGATCAGCTGGTATACATTGATGATTTGCCCACAGAGGCCGAGATGATATGATGGGATGCCCTCAGAGGCTTGATGATGTTATGAACTCATATACCTATTCATGGCATGATATTTATACGCATATACATGACATTATAAAAATAAAATAATTCACAAAGCTATGCAAACGTACATGTCGAGTCTTTTACTCCATGTTTCTCTTATGTCTATTATTTATTGATTTTCATTCCTTACATACACGGTACACTATTTGTACTGACGTTCCTACGCTTGATCGCTGCCAACTCTGCACCTCTAAAGAGTAGCGAGAGAGGGTCACAATAGCTTTTACCCGATTTATGGGTCGGGATCGAATTCCTCAGAGAGCTAGTATTGGAGCTGGGTATCTATCTAAAATAGAATTGTGTAATTATTCCAAATGTCACTTCCATACATTCTTGGGTTTTTTATTATAAACTACTATTATCAAACTACAATTTAAGATTGAAACTAGATTATGCTAAGAGACGATTGCTAAAAGTTGTATCTAATGGATAAAGGGGCACTAGGGTAGTGACTTTCACCTAGGTGGGCAATTGACGGGTAATTGCTTCTAAGGCTCGATTGACATGATTGGGGAAATATGCTGTAACCATTGCACGATTTTACCCACTCTCACACCTCTCGGTAGAGAGAGTGATTTTGCCCAATTGACTCTCTCGAGACCAAATGGGTAGGCAAATTTTCTCAAACAACGAGGGTTCAAGTCGGGTAATTACTCTCTCGAGATTTAACCCTTTAATTGGGACTATCAATTCTCTTGAGTCCATCCCAATTCCTTGTTGGGTCAATTTTGGAGAATTGGGCTCTCTTTCTCAAGAAGAGCCAAGTCAACTTAGCACAAACTAGTGTTTGCGACCACCAATTCATAAATTAAACCATAAAATTGACCCAAATAACAAACACCCATAGTCAATCTAGACCTAAATCACAACACCCATCAATTACCCATACTAGGGTTTAGCCACAACCCTAGCTAAGGGGTCTAGCTACTCATGCTTGAAGATAAAAACTGAGAAATGGATGAAGAAGAAGACATAATATTAAATTACTAAATTAAATACAAAGATTCAATTGCTAAAACTAAGTAAAAGTGCCCCAAATGGCTACAAAACAGCTTCTCACGAGCGCAGCTTAAGTGTGGAAATGTCTGATACCCTAATAATGAAAAAAGGTTCTATTTATACTAAGCTAGAAAAACTGAATAAAATTGCCCCTGCGGGGTCAATGCGGGCCGCACAAAATGGACCACGACCGCACTAGGATCTTGGACTTAAAATCTTGGCTCTCTGAACTCAGGCTCCGCGGATCGCACAGAATGGATTGCAGCCTTAGACGTTTCTAATGCGGTCCGCACAAACATGACCGCGGACCGCGCTGGCTTGAACCTTGGCAAATTACATCTCTCTGATCTTCTCTTCTGCGGACCGCACATAATGGTAGTGTGACTGCGGAGCCTTCAGTGCAGACCGTACAATCTTTACTGCGGTCGCACTGGTTTGACACTTGATTTACCAGTCTCCGAATCTCCCTAGTGTGGACCGCATAGAAAGGAATGCGGCCGCACTAAGTTTGATGCCTTAAAGTTCAGTCTCTGAATCTCCCTAGTGCGGACCGCACAAAATGGACTGCGGTCGCACTAGGCTAGTTTGTCCTGAGTTGTCTTTACTTGATACTTGTGCAGGTTTCACTCCTTTTGATCCGATCTTTGACATCTCGTCACTTTATTAATCAAACCTGCAATCAAACACAACTTGTGAGCCTTTTGGGACTATTTTGTAAGAATTTATAATCAAAGCGCAAGCAAGAAGGAGCATAAAACACGTCAAAATACCTAGTTATCAACGCTCCATTTCATGCCCACAGGTATCGATAGACAGGTCGAGAGCCCTTCAAATGGGCTATCAGCTCAGCGGAAGATGTTGGTGCGCTCCATTTACTTCGGAGTTTCTTGTTTCGTTAGTATGAATTAGACGCGTTTTGTTTTGTATGGTGGGACTCAATCCCGAACTTTATGAAAATTATGTATTCTTAGAGTCTTGTAGACAAGGCCTATGTTCAGTGTACGAGTGGTTATTTTGGTCTTATAGGCATGTATGTCTTATGTATAAGTTGGTATCACATATTGTATTCTATTTATCTCACGGCAACCTTCCGGTTCAGTTATCTATGATAGTATGACATGAAAAGATATGTTATGTTGGTACTTGATCGAATAAGGTACCGGGTGTCCGTCGCGGCCCATCGGTTTGGGTTGTGACAAAGACCTTTAAAATAATCAGAGTTTTTCATAAAAATGGGTAAAACCCAAAACATAAATGCATGAAAATAGCCCGACATCAGGGTATCAATAAGTCATGAGAAAACTAAACAACCAGTCAAATAAATAGCGTCTACAATTGTCGTCAATATAAATAGAAGAGAAGTTAAGGAGGGAGAAACAATGACTGTGAACGCCGTGCAGCTACCTCGTATATCTCCGATAATCAACCGAGCACGAGATCGATGCCCATTATGTCCGAAAACACCTGGATATGCACTTGAAGTGCAGGTGTAGCCTGAGTACAACCAACCCAATAAGTAACAATAATAAATAAGGAACTAAAAGATAGTGACGAGCTATACAGTTATAGTACATTTTCAATAATCACAGTAAGGAATAGACATGCTTTCAAATATGGCAGCTTGAGTCAAATCAGTTTTATACAGTTTCAAGTTCAACTAAAATCGGATTTAAAATCTTCTCGAATTTCAAAACAGTGATAGCTAACAACTAAGTGGAATAACAAATGCAAGCAAGTACAGCCTCTCAGGGCAACAGTCTCTCAACTCTTCTCAATAACTCAATCACTCCGCTCTCAGTACTCACACTCAATAGGTACCTCCGCTCACTGGGGTGTACAGACTTCGAAGGGGCTCCTTCAACCCAAGCACTATATTGCTGCAACGTGCAGCCCGATCCATAATATATGAATATCCATAAGGCTAGTTGTGGCATGCAACCCGATTTTTTTTTTTTTTTTTT